>ML675606.1:4402340-4444476 GCA_007922155.1 Mesoclemmys tuberculata
CTAAAGTCCCATTGAAGACAATGGGACTGCTGACATGCTTAAATGTTATGCATGATCTTAAGTAACTTGTCAAATGAGCACCCAAATCCATAAGAATTGAAGATGAAGTGTTCATACTCAAGGTTGCTCAACTGTGGAATGAGCTGCCAGAGGAGATTTGATTACTCCAAAATCTGACAGCTTTTAGAATGTGCCGTTACACCCATTTTAATAAAGCTTTCACACCATCGCTGGAATAAAAAAGTAGAGCTGGGGACAGAGAAGGGGTGAATTCTCTTAGAACCCAGGAAAATAGAGGAGCAAAATCCTCCAGTGAATTCACAATTTAGTTCACCATGCAGAGCCAAATAAACATAGATATTACAAAGATGGGCACTCTAGAAAAGTGTAAGACAAATAAATACTGTAAAGAATTATTAACTTTTTGCTTGAGCATTTAAGACAAGATTAAAACTGTTTTTAACTATTGACATTTTTACAGAAACTCAAGGTCAAATTTACCCTGAAGTCACTCCAGGGATATACTGTGTCCATAGTATTCAGCAAACAGGTCTATACAATGCTTCTTATAGCAAGATGAGTAAGACTGCAAAAACACAGGGATTAACATTTTATGACATACAGCTCATAATTACAGTGAAAATTTCGCTCTAATTGTATTATAGCAAAGACAGCAATCCATCAAGGCAAGAAATTATAGTTTCAAATGTATTTTCTATACTATTTTGTAGAAAACCAAAGCGATAATTGTTCCAGGCTGTCCAGGTAAATTTGTGTTTATGTTTGTACTTAGGGTATGACTCATTGTTGTAGGTCTGAATTAGTGGCTTCATTCACACTACAAATAATACAACATACAGTACATGAGAGCAACACTGAGTTGGAAGCAAATTCTTTACGAAAAACACTTTTTGAGTCTTTCAGCCTGCATGTAGACACACATGCATTTAAACAATTGGTGCTGTGCAGGACTCACCATGTCTGTCTTGTGTAAGCCAGAGATATATGCAGCTAATTGGGATGGACCAAGACTCCTTCTAAATGCTGATCATCACCTCTCCTGTGTGTGTCTCTCTCCCTCCTGTAGCAGTAATTGAAGAACAGCGCAGCCATATGCGGCTGCCATCAGGTGGAAACCTAGAAAATAAAGAAGGGACATAAGACCTGAAACAAGATGGGCAGTATGAGCAGGGTGAGACTAGGGAAGGTGGCAGAAGAAGAAAATGCTGTCTCTAGTGCCAAAAAAATAGAGAGCATTCAGTAAAAAAGAGTTCCTCCTTATTCCCCAGTGCTCAGTCAATTACAGCATATGGGTGTCTGCTGGCTGCTCATGTACAGCAGATTAAGCAACCCATGACGAATGTCAGGGCCAGAAATATAAAAGAAAGCTATAAATGAAGTACACGATGCATGTGAGTTAAGCCCCCAGTAGCCCTGAAGATTACAGGAAACATGGAGAGCAACCAGTAGGTATTTAAACAGACATTTTTGCTGCACCTAAAGCCATAGGAGCCAACCGGCATGGTGAATAAAGGGTTGCCTTAGTAACAAATACAGCAGGGGTTCAACCAGCTGAGAGAGAAAACTCAAACCTATTTTCTATGGAAGGTAATTGAGGTAAACTAGACAACTGAATGCACACCAGTCTCTGACAGTAAAAGGAACTATCTGAATGCTACATGGTTTATTGCCAAATACAGAAGTTTGGAGAAACCTTTGGTTCTTTTGTCAGAGTTATGAGATTAAAAAAACAGCAGTGGTGGGGACATGCAAATCTCTTTGATCTCATGGTTCATGATATGAATAGCAAAAAGATAAGGGAGGGCTACAGTTAACCCTGGAAGAATCTTTGAATAAAATCCTGCAAAACAGCAGCAGTAACTGGAACAGTAATACTTAACATGGGCATCATATCAGTGGAAGCAACAAATAAATGTTTACAGAAAAATAACTATAGACATCATATGGGCACACATAAATAGCTAGGTCTTCAGGGTCTGAAAAAACTCAGGCCCTTCATCCTTCGAGCTAAAGAAAAAGTCCCTTAGTTAAATTGCAGTGGTAGGTCCCATACCCTCTCTGTGGTTCAATTACTAGGGGGCAACATTATTTATCATCACAAGTACACACAGCTAGTGCACTAAATCAGGAAAGGAAAAGCAGAATATACTCTGCTCTCTAAGGACATAATACAGCAGGAAATAAGTGATCCAAAATTATTGCAAATGCTATACTGGTATAGCACATTCCCAGAACATGGGAATGTGGGTAAAATCTTTTTGGTGAGAGGCCAGCATCAAGAGGTTTGTCAGGGAACGGCAGAAGGATTCAATAGCAGAAGAGGGTCAAATAATTTTATAAAGAAACACGCTCATCTATAAAGCAACTTCTTTAATGTGAACATAATTGTCTGTAGAGTTAGAAACAACTAACCTGGATTTGAACTTCTTGGGGCCAGAGTCTTAGATACACTGGTGTAACTAAACAAACCCCATTGGCTTTACTAGAGATATGTCACTGCAATCAGCCTGGACCTTAGGTTTTAATATAATTTTCTATAACAACTTGGGCCAAATTCAGATTCACTGGTGTAACCAATTTCATTGAAGCTATTGAAGCTGATAAAACTGCATTAATGTCAATGCAATTTCACTCTGCTTTTACCCAGTCTCAACTTCACCTTTTGTTTGTCAGCTCACATCAGCATTTAGTTTAAAATAAACTGTCAGCTGTTTGCTTAGCTAATAGAGGGAGCCCATACAGGCCAATGAATATAACTGAATCTAAGTAGTGATTGTAGCCAGCTAATAACTATTTATTCAGGATTGATAGGATGGGAAATCCAGCACAGTGCCATGAAAATTCCAAATTCTGGAACTTTTTTGGTATATTATCTTGGAATGAATAGGTTTGTTCAAATATTTTTACAAAATCCTTAAACAGGGGATATCGAGAAATTGATAGGCAAATAGTAAGAAAGCTTTATCCTCCTTCAATCTTTTTTTTTTTTAAACCTCTTCACAAAAAAGAATGAAGTTTGCCGTTACATTCTCCATGCATGTAGCTCATGACAGAAAGTGGCTAATTTGCATTGGATGCTGAAGGGTTTATATAAAATGCTTAATTATTTTTCCCCCCCAGTGATGGTATGCTGTGTATTAATCATGGAGCTATAATTCCTTCTTCCCCTCAAATGCTTTTTGGTATGAAAACGCAGGAAAAAAGAGGTTTCTTGACTTTTGGCTTACTTCTCCTTCCAGTTAGGTTCTCTAGCATAGAAGTCAGCCCTTTGTAGTGAGGACAATGAATTGGGTGCACAAGTTTAAGGTGGCTTCCGAAACATCATTGCTCTTCAGTACTAACATCAATCCAAACTGACAATTTGTGGGTGTTTCCGTGGACCTCATAAGCTGCTCCACTTCAATATAATGAGTCCTAATAGCAACGCTAATTCTTTTACTATTTTTTTTTTTAAGAAATGAAATGATGCAGGTCATTAGTTCATAATTTCAACACGGAATACTAGTTTAATTAGACATTAATGTGGCTGGAGGAGGCTTTTAGTTGTAATGATGAATGCAGGATGTAGATGAATAGCAAAAACATAAGGAATTGTTCATCTCTTAGCAACCTTCCAATGCCACAACTCTAGAAATCATTTCTGAAACATTTTCACCTAGCTTTTCTTCCTCAAAGCTATGTAAGTTGTTTTAAATGTATGTATTCTTTCAACTTGCCAGCTATTAATACTAGGGATATTTGTTAAACTTCAATTCTAAAGTAAAAAAAAAAAGGAATTTCTAAGTTCATACCCATAAGTCCTTTCTTTGACACATAACTTGCCTACACAATTAAATCCTGGGACAAAGTCAACATCTTGTGTAGATTCTCCACACTCCTATTTCAGTCCTAGAATTGAACAGTCTACAAGTCACAAAAAAAAAAAAAAAAAAACTTTAGCTGGAAAAAATCCCATGGAGAAAAATTCTGCCCTCCTGTTTGACTTCAGTAGTAACTGTCTGTGCTTATTAAGGTTAGAATTTGGCCCTTGATTCTTAAAAAAAACATTAGGGTACTCATGTGATTCCTAGTTCTGTCAACAGAATGTGTTCCACTGATTTCAGCAGAAGATGGATATAATCTTACATCACTTCTTCCTACCTTCGAAAGGGGAAGACTGAGAGAACTATTGTTTAAGCCTTGATACCAGTGATCTCAATTGCTACTTGAACCAAGTACATGCTACCTGTATTGGCAGAGGTAAACCACTGGACAAAAAATAAATAGCTGTTGCCTTAAATACTCATTGTTCCAGTGGGAGGAAACCAATGAAAGCCTGACTCAGCTCCCATTGAAGTCAGTCAAGATCGTTCAGTGGGATCTGGATCAGAACCTAGACATACAGTGCACTTCCCTACAGCAAGACATCCAAATCTGAGTTGTTAAGACCCCAAGGTATCAGGATCAACAATCAAAGAGATGAAGTTAAAACACTTTGATAAATTAATTTCAGACTTCAAAAGTACCATCAGTTGCCAGAATTATTCGCTAAGCATCAACAGTATGTTTAGTGCGGTGTAATGTTCCATGGCATACAACAGAGAAGTTAGATAAAATCTTCATGCTGGAAAGTTGAAGGTCTCTTCCAGGAAAGCTGTAATGTAACACTATATTTCTTAGAATTCAGAATGCTAATAGACACACAAGAACTCTAACACACTGAGACAAAACAGGCTGCTCCCTAAAACAGCTAGGCACAGCTCACTCCACCTCTCTAAGTTGGCTGGCTACAAAATCACTGTTGCTCAGATGCTTCCCTACAGAGCCCTCCAGGACCAGGAAAACCCCCTGTAATTTAAAGTGAGCACCTACAATATTAACACCACTATTTATAGTACAAAACACAGAGGAAGATGTGGCCCATGGAATTTATAATCTAAATGGGCAGACAAAAGGATACTGTTGCCCTTTTTTATCCAAGCAGTTATCCAAAGTTTGGGGCCATATGGGTTGTTTCCAAGAGGATGAACAGTTGATAATGGAATCAGGTATCTCTGGGGCTATTCTGTTTATTTACAAAGGATAAACAAAGTCCTGCTTCCCTGAACACAGGGGGAATCCAGCAACAGGAGATAGTTTCTTTGCTCATACCTCCAAACACCTTCAGCCAGCACACTGCCCAAAATCTCTCTCTAGGCTTTTCTCTGGGCCATGCTAAGAGTGTTTGTTCAGGCTGAGTTTGGCTCTTTGCTCCTTCTCTGTGTCTGTTTCTGTGCCATTTCTCCTCCCTCTCTATCACTCTGTGTGTGTCTGTCTCTCACATACACACACACAGACCATCTACTACAACAATATCCAGCCTGAACAGCCTTACATGTGCCTTTGTTTTGAGTGGTGACATGGGCTGGGTTTGATGTGGAGGTTGCTATTGTTTCATAAAGAACCTTAAGTGTTTCTTACATATCTCTTAAATGAAGGGCAGTGGTTATCCTTGTGACACTGGTAAACCAGTTGTCCACTCTTGGCCAGTCCGTAGGCTTCTTCTGAGCACTCACAAATTCATAGCTGGAAACCAGATCAGCTCCCCTATATGTTAATATTGTACAATACAGGTTTTAGGCTTGTATGGTTGTATTTTGCTTGTAAGATTAATGCTTGTAAGTTGCTGCATGCATTAATCTTATTTATGTCTGTATTCAGTGCTAGAAGGTACCATATAAGTTTGTTTTACATTTATAAAAATGCCTGCTCTGAACTTGTGAACTCAGACAGGAGAATGGTTCCCCACACTCATCCAGGAGAGCTTTCAAAATTAAGAAGGCCATTGTAGGACAAAAGCTTTGCTGATTTCTTCATCCACCCATAGAGAAGTACATACTGTGACAAGGTGGGGCGGGGAAGAAAGCAGTATCTCGCCCTTGTGGGTCTTGCACTCTCCCGGGCTGGCCGGTGGTGCAGCTGGGAGAAGGTCCTGGGAGGGGCTGGGGCCCGCTCTGCCCCTGAGTACTGCTACCTTCCCTGGGGTCAGTCCGTGGTCCACTCCCTGCTTCCCCAGCCAGGGAAGCTGCAAGCCTCTGCAGACTGCTGGCTGCAACTACAGGCCACAGCCTGCCAGCTCCAAGTCACCAACTCCAAACTGCAGGCCTCAAGCTGCCAATCTCCAAGCTATAACTCGTAACTCCTACCTCCTTCCTCCACACCTTCTCTCTCCAAACTCCTCACTCTACTACCCACAAATGCCTGCTTGCACTGGAGGCTTTTAAGTGTTTGGGGCAGGGCTCCTTGATTGGCCCCAGGTGGCCTAATTGCCTAAACAGCCCCAGGTGGCCTAATTGCCTAAGCAGCCCCAGGTGAATCACCCAAGGAATAGGGCTTTGCTGAGCCTGGGGTTAAGATACATGCCTTCAGGTCCCCTTGCTTAGCCCCCTGGTCTGGCCCTAGTACCCCCTCTTTTTCTGCAGCTGCATTTCTTTTTGGGGGACCCTGCTGCTGCCCTTGCTTCAGGGCTTTGCTGGGGAGCCTCCCTCCCAGCTGGGAGGGAGGGGGTGAGTGTGTGTGGCCTTTCCATCTTTTCCACCACCACCACCACCCCCAGCTACTTTTTCCACCCTCCCCCTGCTTCTGCTTCTAGGGCCGGAACCAGCTGGGCCCCTTCCCTTTCCCGGCTGCCCCCTTCCCCTGTTGCTGCTGCCCCTTGCTGTGCCCCCTGTGCTTGGGGGCACCCCTGCCCCATCTTTTCCCCTGCCCCTCCCCTGCTTCTACCCCCCCTGCCCTGGCCCCCACATTTGGGGGACCCTGACCCTCCCCTTCTCCTCCCCCACTGATGTAGCCCCCCCTACTCCAGCAGCACCAACGGCCCCCCCTTAATTGACTCCCCCTACTTTGTTGACCCCCCCTTCACACACTGCCCCCCCCGAGTTCATTTGACACCCCATCCCCCCCGCCCTTCCCAGTGCAGCCGGAGGAGCCACCGACATTCCACCTGGGCTGGTGAGTGCATTACACCCTGCGCCCCTGCCTGGCTTGGCCCCCCTGTTTTTTCCCCACTGCTGGTGCCTTCCTCCCCTGCTTCCAGCCTAGCGGGGAGGAGCGGTCACCCCCCTTCCCCCTCCTTCCCCTTCTTACCCCATTCCTTCCCCTCCCTTTTCCACTCCCCTCCCCCCGTACTCTCCCTCCCTTTCCTTTACCCCCCCCCAACGAACCGTTCCCACCCCCTCCCAAGATGGCGGGTGTGCCTGGGACCGGGACACCCCCCATAGACACTCCTGTCCCTCCCTCCCACCCTGAAGCCCCGTCCCTGCCCTCAACAACCGGTCCTGCTGCCCCCGCTGAGCCGCCGGGAGTCACTCCCCAGGTGCGGGCGGAGGACGACTCTGGTGGGGACGCCAGGGACTCTGCTGCCACCGCGGCTCCTGCCCCCCCTAATCTGGGGGGCGCTTCCTCGGTCGGGAGGAAAAATCAGGGAGGTAAAAAGAAGGGCAAAGGCCCCACCCAAAAAGCGACACTTCCTGTGGCTGGAGCCCCTCCTCCTCTCCCTCTATCCTCTCCCGCTGTCCCTTCCACCAGCTCTGGGGGTGGTGGCGCCCTGACCACCGCCTCCAGCACCATCCCAGTATGGAAACCTATGTGCGGGCGATGGCGCGGGTGGTGGGGTCCACGGCCGTGGTGGCGGCCTCCCGTAAGTACGGCAAGGTGGTCTTCTTCCTTGCCTCGGAGGCCGCTGCCCAGGAGGCGGTGGTGACGGGCCTGGCGGTGGGGGGGCATCCACGTCCCCGTGGAGCCCCTGGAGGACCTGGGTGTACGGGTGGTCTTGTCCTCCGTTCCACCCTTCCTCCCCAATGCCGCCCTTCTGCCTTTCCTTGCCTCCCTGGGGAAGCCCCTCTCCACCATCAGCCTGCTTCCCCTCGGCTGCAAGGACCCCGCCCTCCGCCACGTCCTCTCGTTCCGCCGGCAGGTACAGCTGCAGCTGCTGCCGGCGGTGGCGCGTGGCAGAGAGGCGCTCGAGGGGTCGTTCCTGGTGCCCCATCAAGGGGCCCAGTACCGGGTCCACTACACCTCGGGCGAGGCCTGGTGCTACCTCTGCCGGGGGGCGGGGCACGTTCGGAGGGACTGCCCCCTGGCCCAGCAAGGAGGGAGGCCCGGGACCCAGGAGGGCGCCAGCCAGACCATCGGCGGCGCCCCCAGCAGCCGGCCGGTCCCTGTGGCCGCCCCCCCTCTGCCGGCGGTTGTCACCTGCGCTCAGGCTCCGGGGGCGCCCCCCCCGACTCGCCCGGGAGAGCTGACGGGCCCCGCTGACGCCCGGAGCAGTCCAGCGGGGCCCGCGGAGGGGAGGGAGCCAGGGCCGGCAGTGTCGGGCACTGGAGGGGGCATGCCCCGGGGGGAGGCCCCTCCTTCCCTTGCTGTCCCACCTCCGTTTCCCCACACCCTGACTCCTGTCCTCTTGCCCCCCGCCCTCGCCCCCGCTGCCCGACCCTCCACCTTGGAGGACTGGGTTCTCATGCAGGGTAGGCGTGGCAATCGCAAGGCCAGAACCCAGCCCATCCTGCAGCCCACGGCCGAGGGGAGTCAGAGCCCCCATAAGGCCAAGCGGAGGGGGGCTCCTGGGGCCGGGCCTGCCGCCGCGCCCCCTGCAGAAGCCCAGCGGATGGCACCGACCGAGGAAGTCGTGGTGGCAGACGTGGGCAACACCATCGCCACCCTGGAGTCCTTACTGGAGGAGTCCTCGCCCGGAGCCCCCCCCAGCCCCAATGCCACCTAAACCCCCCGTTGGTGCCAGAGGGGACCTCGGGGTAGCAGGGGGGGCTTTCTTCTCCTCCTTAATGGAGGAGATTGACTGACTCCCTGGGGCTGACCCCGGCCTGCCTGGGGGAGGACGACACCACCCCCTGTATGGAGGGCCTACAGCAGGACGTCCCCAAACTGCTTTTCCTCTCCCCCTCCCTCCTGTCCTCAGTTGCCTCCCCTTCCCCCATCACCGAGGCCCCCCTCTGTCCCTCTACCCTCCATGCTGGGGAGGTGGGGCCCATCGCCGCAGCCCCCGAAGAGCCGTCGTGGGCAGAAAGGCCGAGCCCCGGGCCACCGGATGCCCCGCCCCTTGTTCTGGGCCAGCTGGCCTCCCTCCCCCCTGAAGCCTTCTCAGCTGCCCCCTCACGGGGCCCTGAAACCGGCGGTGCTGCGACCCCGCAGTCAGGCCCCCCAGAGAACATCTGGCCCACACCCACCCCCTCAGCTCGCGGCCCCAGTCAAGAGGCTGCACACCCCACCAACCCGGCCGTCTTGGTTGAGGACCCCACCCCTAAGTCTGACCCTAACCCCCTTCTTGCTCCCTCCCCCGACCCCTCCCTTACCCCAACTCCTGATCCCTTCCCCGCTCTTAACCTCTCCCCTGACCTCACCCCTCCTGTCCCCGTACCTTCTCCCCCCCCACCCCTCTGCCTATACATCTGCCGCCCCGGGGTTGTCTCCTTCCCCCTAAAGAGCTCCCAGGAGGCGGCTTTTGATTTTAGCACTCCCAGCCCACGCGGGGCTGCTGTCTTCCCTATGCTGCTGCCAACCCCCCAGCCCCCACCCCAAAGGGCCAGGGGGCCGCACCGGAGGACGACCCCCCTGAGGCGCTGCGTGAGGAGCTGCGCATCTTTCTCCGGGACACGCGTGGTGCCCAGAACCGGGTGCAGCTCGCTCTGCAGCGCTGGGGGGACTTCCACCGTGTCCTCCGGGCCGTGAGGGCCACTATGAAGGAGGAGAAAGGGACCGGGCGGCAGGGCGCGGCGGCCTACCAACGGGCCCGCAGCTTTCACGATGCCCTTAAGATCTATGGCACCAGCCACGGGCTGCTGCGGAGCCCGACGAGGACCGCTAGCGCTCCTGCCCACCAGGATCCACCCCAGCCCTCCTCGTAATGCCCTTCAACATCTGCACATTAAACACGAGGGGCTGCAGGACGGGTCTCCGCAGGAACCAGGTGCTCCCCTTCCTTCGGGAGGGGGGGTACTCTGTAGCGTTCCTGCAGGAGACCCACACGGACCCAGCCGCCGAGGCCAGCTGGCGGCTGGAGTGGGGAGACGGGGTGCACCTTAGTCATCTCTCGGCCCACGCGGGCGGAGTGGCCACCCTGTTCTCCCCTGCCCTGCAGCCCGAGGTGCTGGGGATTGCCGAGGTCGTGCCGGGCCGCCTGCTGCACCTCCGGGTCCGCATGGAGGGGCTGGCGTTGAATCTCGTCAACGTCTACACCCCGACCGCGGGCCCGGAGCGGGTGCGGTTCTTCCAGCAGGCGGCTGCCTTCCTCGGCACACTGGATCCGCAAGAATGCCTGGTCCTGGGCGGGGATTTCAACACCACCCTCGAGGAGCGGGACCGCACGGGGACCGAGCAGTGCCCGGCCGCCAGGGACGTCCTCAGGGAGATCGTCGACCATCACTCCCTGGTGGATGTCTGGCGCGACCACCACCCGGACGATGACGTCACCTTTACTTTTGTCCGGGTGGGGGAAGATCGGTCGCGCCACTCCCGGTTGGACCGTATTTACATCTCTAGGCACCACCTTACACGGTCCTACTCCTCCAGCGTCCGTCCGGCCCCGTTCTCGGATCACCATCTGCTGACCGTGACAGCCTCTCTCACTGCGGAGAGGCCGGGGCCGGCCTACTGGCATTTTAACAACAGCCTGCTGGAGGACATAGGCTTCGTGGCGTCCTTCCGGGAGTTCTGGCTGGCCTGGCGGGGGCAGAGAGGCGCCTTTGCCTCGGCGCGGCGATGGTGGGATGTGGGGAAGGTGCGTGCCCGGCTCTTCTGCCGTGACTACACTCGGGGGGGCCAGCCGGAGGCGGGATGTGGGGATAGAGCAGTTGGAGCGGGAGGTCTTGGAGCTGGAGAGGCGACTGGCCGCCAGCCCCGATGATCCGTCCCTCTGCGGAGTGTGCCGGGAGAAGCGGGAGGAGCTTAGAGCCCTCGAGGACCTTCGAGCCCGAGGTGCCTTTGTCCGGTCCCGCATCCGTCTCCTTCGGGAGATGGATCGCGGCTCCCGCTTCTTCTACGCCCTGGAGAAAAAGAGGGGGGCCCGGAAGCATGTCATCTGCCTCCTGGCTGCTGACGGCACCCCCCTCACGGACCCGGAGGAGATGCGTGGAAGGGCCAGGGCCTTCTACGCAGACATTTTCTCCCCGGAGCCGACCAACGTCGCCGCCTGTAGGGTGCTCTGGAACGAACTTCCCGCGGTCAGCACGGGCGACCAGGACCGTCTGGAGAAACCTCTCACTCTGACCGAGTTCTCGGAAGCCCTCCGCCTCATGCCCACCAATAAATCCCCGGGCATGGACAGGCTGACTGCGGAGTTCTACTGCGTGTTTTGGGACGTCCTCGGCCCGGACTTCGTTACCGTCTGGGCCGAGTCCGAGGTTAGCGGAGTGCTCCCCCTGTCGTGCAGGCGGGCAGTGCTCACCCTACTGCCGAAGAAGGGGGACCTCCGCGACCTCCGGAACTGGCGTCCCCTCTCGCTCCTCGGCACGGACTACAAAATAGTGGCTAGGGCCGTCTCGCTGCGGCTGAAGTCCGTGCTGCAGGACGTGGTCCACCCCGACCAGACCTACACTGTCCCGGGCCGCACCATCTTCAATAATCTGTATCTGGTCCGAGACCTCTTAGAACTTGCGTGTAGGGATGGTCTGTCGTTCGCCCTCCTGTCCCTGGACCAGGAGAAGGCATTTGGCTTCGGACCCCGTTTTGTGGGATTTCTCCGGGTGCTGTACGCCTCCGCAGAGTGCTTGGTCAAGCTCAACTGGACCCTGACCGAACCGGTCAGCTTCGGGCGTGGAGTACGCCAAGGCTGCCCGCTGTCCGGCCAGCTGTACGCTCTGGCCATTGAGCCCTTTCTCTGTCTCCTCCGCCGGAGGTTGACGGGCTTGGTGCTCCGTGAGCCAGAGCTAAGGCTGGTGCTGTCAGCGTACGCCGATGACGTGCTCCTCGTGGTCCAGGACCCGGGCGACCTGGTGCGGCTGAAGGACTGCCTGGCCGTCTACTCGGCAGCCTCCTCCGCCCGGGTCAACTGAGCCAAGAGCTCTGCCCTGACGGTAGGGGCCGGGTGGCAGGCGAGCTCCCTCCCACCCACGCTTCAAGCCATCTGGTGGAGCGCGGGTCTGCTGCTCTATCTGGGCGTTTACTTCTCCGCCACCCATCCCTCCCCGGCGGAGAACTGGCAGGATTTGGAGGGCAGGGTGTTTGGGCGGCTGCGGAGATGGACAGGACTGCTCCAGTGCCTCTCCCTCCTGGGGAGGGCACTGGTGATCAACCAGCTCGTCCTGTCCATGCTCTGGCACCGGCTCAACACCCTGGTCCCGACCCCGAGTTTCCTGGCCTACCTCCAGAAGACAGTTCTGGAGTTCTTTTGGCCAGGACTGCACTGGGTCTCTGCAGGGATTCTGAGTCTTTCCCTGGAGGAGGGCGGGCAGGGCCTGTGCTGCATCCGCAGCCAGGTCCACACCTTCCGCCTCCAGGCCCTGCAGAGACTCCTTTATGGTGCAGGTAGTCCGGCGTGGAGCCACTTGGCGCGCGTCTTCCTCCGCCGCTTCCGAGGGCTCCAATACGACTGGCAGCTCTTTTTTCTCCACCCGAGAGGTCTTCCGCGAGACCTCTCCGAGCTGCCGGTCTTCTACCAGGACCTCCTCCGGACCTGGAGGCTCATCTCGGCCTCCAGGCCCCTTGCGGTCACCGAGGGGGAGGATCTCCTCGCGGAGCCCCTGCTACACAATCTCCAGCTGCGTGTGCAGGTGGCGGAGGCCCCCTCGGTGCAACGGCGGTTGGTCCACGCAGGAGTCACCAGGGTCGGAGACCTCCTGGACTATGCCCGGGGGGCCTGGGTGGACCCCCATGCGCTTGCTCGGCGTATGGGGCTCTCCACCCCTCGAACCCCCCGACGTGTACTCCAGGAGGTGAAGGCAGCCTTGCCCCCCACTGCTTTGACGTACCTTGAGTGGGTCTTGCAGGAGGGTGCTCCCCGCCACCCCCCCCAGCCCCGGCCCTCCGGTGCTTACCATCGGGCCTCGGTCCCGCGAACCCCCTCAGCCCCCCATCCTTATGCCCCAAGCCGGCTGCTCGACCTGCAGCCGGCCCTCTTCCAGACCGCGCCTAGGGACCATCTGTACACGCTCGTGCTCCAAACCCTTCACTTCCTCGCCCTCGCGTCCTGCCCAGACACCAAGTGGCGGGACCTCTTAACACCCTTGGATGGCGAGGATCCCCGGTGGGCCAGTCTGTATTCCACCTTGACCCCACGGCCCACGAGGGACATCAGTTGGTGGCTCCTTCACGGAGCCGTGAGCACGGGCATGTACTTGGCGCGGTTCACCTCCCACCCTGACACCTGTTCCTTCTGCAGCGTGAGGGAGACCCTGGCGCACGTGTACCTAGAGTGCGCCAGGTTGCAGCCCCTCTTCCGGCTCCTCCAGAACCTCTTGTTGAGGTTCTGGCTGCACTTCTCCCCGCACCTGTTCATCCACGCACACCCCATCCGTGGCCCCACGAAGTCGCGGGACCTCCTCGTCAACCTCCTCCTAGCCCTGGCCAAATTAACCATCTACAGGACCAGGGAGAAGAGGTTGGCAGGGGGGGCTCCCTGCGACTGTGGGACCTATTTCCGTTCCCTGGTTAACTCACATCTCCGGGCAGAGTTCCTCTGGGCGGCGTCTGCTGGCTCCCTGGACACCTTCGAGGAGCAGTGGGCGCTGTCTGGGGTTCTCTGCTCGGTGTCCCCTTCTGGCTCTCTCCTTTTAAACCTGTAACCCTCACGCCCCTTCCTGGTTTTCTCATTTGTTGTCCCACGTAATCAGTTGGACCCGGGTCCAGTGGTTCCACCCCTAGGCTGGGGGGGGGGAGCTTTTAGCGGTGGGTGGGCTCGCATCCACCCACCCACCCCGGATTCCAAATAGGAGCACCCTTGCATAGCCGTCTGGCCTGACCCTGTCACAATACAGAAGGCCTCATCCCATTGGTTTGAGTGTTGGAAAAGGGAAATAAAAATAGTGGACATGAAGATTCTCCATCTCTTTGCTGTATGGACTCTAACAAGGGTTGGAGCTATGAAACAAAGAGCAGAGTTCCCCAGGATCAACCTGGGTCAGCCCTGAAAAGACATTCAGTGATGACAAATTACTATATCTTAGTCACCTTTTGGAACCATAGACTGGAACTCATTTGTGCATATACATTGCCAGCTTTAACTCTCATCTCTTTTTCCTAGTTAATAAATCCTGAACTAGCTTATTATAGGATTGGCTACCAGGATTGCCTTTGATGTGAGATATAAGGTACAAATTGATCTAAGGTAAGGTATTGGTGCCTTGGGACTGGGAGCAACCTGACTATTTTGTAATTTTGACCATTTATCACTAGGTCCAGTTTGCCTGGGTGATAAAATAGACTGGAGAGGTCAAGGCGATTGGCTGTGACTCCATGATTAGACTGTTACAGTGATTCAGGAGTTACACTAGTTACTGGGTTGGTGAAATCTATTTATACCACCAGTTTGGGGGGGTCTGTCCTGCTTTTGACAACTTGCCCTGAGGTGGGCACTCATGATTGTGAACCACTCCAGACAGTGTGACAATCCCCACAGACTTCGATGACGTTTTCCCCAACCCAGAACACCACAAATGCAAAGTGCCATGAACTCCCAGAGGAAGGTTATCATATCATAAAGTTATCACAGCTTATCATATTTTTCCTCTTCTGTCTGCCCTAGATCATGTCCATTGAAACTGCATGCAAAATTCTTACGGATTTCAGTAATAGCAGAACTGGACCCACTATGAGTTGGCAACAGAACTTGCAATTTAAGCTTGGCAGAAGAAATGTGTCTTCAGTGGGAATTTGAATGAAGAGTGGGTGGCAACCGTATGCCTCAAATGCCAAGATAATTTGGTCAAAGTATGCCATAACGTTGCCACCCTCTCATCATTCAAATTCCTACTGAAGCCACGTCCTTGGAGCCCTCAGTTCTTTGAGCTGCCTTTGCAAAAAAGTTTGTAACATCACACAAACCTAGAAGTTCTTCTCCAAGGAGTTAAGAGCAGCTTTCACTCCATCTAACAGCAGTAGCAGCTCTTTTACAACAGTGACCTTTAAATACCTACTTTGATAAATTCACTGTATCTATCTTGCCTTTTTCCCTTCCACTCCTGAGGGGATTCCACTGGGTCCAATCATCCTCTCACTTTCAGACATTTTTGTTAAGGGAAACTGTGGTATGGGAAAACCAGACCAATAAAGAATCCTGTCCTGCATCCCTTGACAGCCAGTCACAGAGCGTGTGTGTGGATTTCTGGGTATCGCTTGAGCTATCAACACAAGAATTACAGTATAAATTTATATTGGAAAACTAACCTCCACAAGTCCTCTGAATTAAATCTACTGCTGTCATTTAACTGCCCTTACTCATCAGCACCAACTTATTACTTCTGAAGATTCATTTATTTAAACATTCTGGTTTGTTTAGCCTCTGTGAAAACTTCTCGCTCATAAAAATGCCCATTCTTGGAGTCTCCTTCAAGACTTATTTATAATCAATTCACAGAAGTTGGATCTGACTTCCTTCAAATCAGTGAGTTTCTCTCCTATTAAACTTTTGGAGATTCCACCTAGAAATAAACTAAGAGCAAGAGACTTAACCACATGCAGGATATTAACTTGGGAATTTACTATGTTTAATACATGCATAACATGTGCCTATATGCTGCATGCCAATCTGTTAAAACCTCCTACTGATAGATTAATAGATATAGTAGACAGTGTGAAAGACATGTTTATAGAGTGTAGAATTATGCTAAAAATTCTATGTTATCTTTGGCCACTTTATTTGGGATTTTAATTTATTCAAGCAAACAGTGCAGTTATAGCATAGGATAGGAAATAATGAAAATGCATTCTGTATTTCCAATTCCTTGAAAATATATACCATAACATTACTGTAAATCTCACTGTAATATGAATGAGAAATTAATGGGAATGAGATATTTTTAAATGGGGATATGGTAATGTTCCTGTGAAAATGATTTGTATATTCCATAATTTGATCCTATAATCATTATTTTCACCTCTATATACTCATAGACTCATAGACTCATAGGTCAGAAGGGACCAATATGATCATCTAGTCTGACCTCCCGCACAAGGCAGGCCACAAAACCCTACCCATACACATTTATAACAACCCCGAACCCATGACTGAGTTATTGAAATCCTCAAAAGTGAGATTTGAAGACCTCAAGCTGCAGGGAATCCACCAGCAAGCGACTCATGCCCCATGCTGCAGAGGAAGGCGAAAAACCTCTGTGGCCCCTGCCAATCCGCCCCGGAGGAAAATTCCTTCCCGATCCCAAATATGGCGATCAGCTAAACCCTGAGCATGTGGGCAAGACTCACCAGCCAGCACCCAAAAAAGATTTCTCTGCAGTAACTCAGTTCCCATCCCATCCAGCATTCCCACAGACCATTGAGCAGACTTATCTGCGGATAATCCAAAATCAATTGCTCAAATTAAACTATCCCATCATAACATCCCCTCCATATACTTATCAAGCTTAGTCTTAAAGCCAGATAAGTCATTTGCCCCCATATACTCCTTATTATATATACTCTGAACACTGCAGAACACTGTCCTTTGGATATATCTGTGAAATAGTTCTCATGAATAACAAATGAAGATGTAAGTCTGAAAACATCTATAGCTGTAGAGTGGTTGTTTTGTACATATTTCACAGCACAGTATTCCTTTCATTTTCTGTCTGCAGAAATAGACAACAGTCATGGTAAATGCACATTTCTGTACAGTTTGATTGATTTTGCGTTAGGTTGAAAACACCTCATTTTAAAACTTACTTTTAATGACTTGTTTTTATACCTACTTTGAGTTTTAATTTAAATTGATTTTCTTCAAAATTGAAAATACCCAATATTAAAATCTACTTTGAATGAGAATTTCTGTTCATTATAACAGAAAGCAAAGAAAACAAAATATCAATTTAAATCACCGTTTTAACACCAAAGTAATGAAGCCCTCTAATTACTTTTTGGGGCCTGAATCAATTTTAAAAACCTTTCCAGGATTCAAGGCTTCTGAGGTTCAGAAATCTAACTTTTTTTTTCACATTAACCTTTTTAGGTGAATTTATTGCTGTGAAAAGGGTCTGTGTAGACTGACCTGGAGATTGAAGAATTTGGTTTTTCCATAGGACACTAGGTGTGATCCAGGCAGTACAAGCTTTCCTACACTTTCTTGGGCATTGTATGTCATACCTGGGCCCATGTTCCCATTGGGATAAGATAATGGGTGAAATCTTGGCTCCATTGAAGTCAATGGCAAAACTCCCATTGACTTCAATGAAGCCAAGATTTCACCCAGTAAGTCCAGACTTCATAGCCATTACATGTTAACCTCCTTTGAAACTGACAGCAAGGATTCTTTCTGTGGGGCGCGCAATTGACTCCACCTAGAAGGACTGATCCTGCACTCTTGATAGAGGCAAATAGCTCAGCAGATTGTAACTTGTGGACACCACCATTGTCCTGGACTGGATTCATACAGCCAGTGAAGTAAAAGATGATGCCTCTTTAGAGTATTCTGATGGCTGGATTTAGGAAAGTACTGAAGGCTACATTCACAAAGGTTCTTAAGTGCCCAGCTGATGAGGAGACATCTCAACCCTGATCTAGGGACTCAGGGTCTCAAGGCATTATATGGGGTACCTTAGGCTCCTAAGAGAAGGATTCTCAGAACTCAGCAAGCTGATCTGGGAGCCCCCTAAGTTAGCTAGGAGTAAATTGCAGAGGGAAGGGAAGGGTGTTTAGGGCCTAGATTCACAAAGGTACAGAGGCACCTAACTCCCAGATCTGGACTGTAGGTACCTCTCTCCACTTGGGATTCTCAGCCAGAAGCCTTCTCCTGGAGTTAGGTTCCAAAACCAGATGAGCCCTTTCTCACAGAAAAACACAAAACAAGAAAGAGACACTCAGGTGGCAAGGAGTGGAGAAAGCAGGCTTTAAGTCACTGTTCCAAATCAGGTACAGAAGGGATTTGAAACCACTGCTCTCAAGCCACTGCACTAACTGCTAGACTATCAGCTGTTCTGAGCTACTCACTCTGGTTTTTGAGCAAGGCCTCATCCTATAGATGTTCTGTAAGAACAGCTACAGGATCAGGCCCTGCCAATGAGGTAGGCAGAGGCACACCTAGTTTGTGAATTCTGCTGGGGCTTCACTTTGTAGAATGGCTCTGAGCGGCACCTTAGCTGTGAGGCAGCATTAAAACCTTGCATATGATCACTGGCCAAATTTAGACACCTAGGGAACATTAGGTGGCAGTTGAGCTGTGGTTTGAGAATGTTGGTCGCACTTCAATTTTGGACTTAGGTGTCTGAGTACCTTTGTGAATGTAGCCTTTAGTCACTGGTATTTAAAAGCATCCCTCTTCACTGTAGCACTTGACCATGTAAGTTCCACTGACTTCAGTGGTTAAGATTAATTACGTGCTTAAGTGATTTCCTGAATTGGGACCTCAGGGCATAATTTTGAAAGCATCTGAGAGCCCCTGCAAGGTGCTGAACACTCACATTTATTGATTTTCAATTGGAGTTAGAGTGCTTATTATTCTGTAGGAAGAGTCCTTAGGACCTACTCCTGCTCCTGCTGTCAATAGAAAAGCTCCAGTTTACTAGAAAGGGCCTGGCCATACAGATTCTTTCGCAGGATTCCGACTAGTCTGTCAAAGGTACAACGTGATGCAAATGACTGGAAATGAAAACTAGACAAATCAGACTGGAAACAAGGCATACATTAATAGTGAGAGAAATTGACCACTGGAACAATTTATCAAGGTTGTGGTAGATTCTATATCACGGACCATTTTTAAATCAAGATTGGATGTTTCTTCTAAAAGATCTGCTTCTAGGAATTATTTTGAGGAAGCTCTATGACCAAGAGGTCAGACTAGATCATTGCGGTCTCCTCTGGCCTTAGAATGTATGAAACTATTATTTCAAACATGTATGCACACGAATGTCTTTATATGGGTGAGTAGCCCCATTGAATTCAATGGGAGGTACTAATTATGCATTTGAGTGTTTGCAGAATCAGGGCGCTGTTTTATTTTTCACCAAATCTGTAAAATTTACTACGACTGCTCTGTAGTATGCTTCTAGCAGCAGCAGTACTAAAAACCTCAAGAAAGCAGATTAGCCTAAAACATACATGCAAGACAGAATTTTATTTTAATTTGCAATTCAGTCACAGAATGTAAAATATGTAGTATGAGTCTTGTTGCTATCCCCAATTCACATGGAAAAAATGTTAAACGATAACTAAGAAGTTACTTTTAGGACCTGTCATGGCACAGCTGCTATTATTGAAGCTACTCCTAAGAATTAATCCTAAAGGTCATAAACAAAGTCAGAAAGACAATCATATAAAATTGTGTGTGTGTGTGGAAGGAAATGGTTGTTTGCAGTGCCTCTGGACCAGAAAGCATTACAAGGCATAACCTAAGCTCCCAAGGGATATTCTGGCAAAGACCAGACAAAAGATCTGATTGATTTGTATTATCTTAAAAATTTCTCTCGAGTCATAAAACAGATTATAATCTATGATACGAGATCACTAACTCCAGGAAGTAACAAATGAGACCTCTCCTGAGGCAGAATCCTTTAAAATGCTATTTCTAACAACTTGCTGGCTTCAGAACAACCATGGGACTGTCAGTCAATACTTGTATTTATAATGGATTTCCAGTGGGTCATTCTGGGGCCACGGCACTTGATTCATACAATTGCATAATGTGATGTGACAATTCAATGCAGAGAGTATTTTTAAACTAATTTTCCCACGGATATTCCTAGGTCTAAGAAGTGACTTTTAAAGAAGATTTTCTATTTCCATTTCAGAGAGGCTTTAGATGATTGCACCACTGTAATGGCAGGCTCATCAAAGGCAACAGTGACTGAACAGGGATGGAGCCTGATTTAGGATATATCTACACTGTGATCAGGAGGCCTGACTGCAGCACCTACCTGACAAACTTTGATCAAGCTAGCCCATTGAAATTCGCAATGAAGCCACAGAGTCATGGGTGGAGCTGCCCAAGTGTGCTCCCAGGATCTTAGGCAGGCTTGTACTTGAGCAGCCAGCCTGTGCCACTGGCCCTGTGTAGCCACAGTTTCCTTGCCATTTTTAGCGAGTTAGCTCAATCAAAGTAGCTCAGGTATGTCTACAGATGCGGAAGCCAAACCTCCCACCTGTAGTATAGACATACCCTTACCGGTCCTACTGCCAATACCTATCCTTGCAACAAACCCGTTGCCAGCTCTGCCCACACATCGACTCTAGTGACACCATCACAGGTCCTAACCACATCAGCCACACCATAAGGAGCTCATTCACCCACACATCTACTAATGTAATATATGCAAGCATGTGCCAGCAATGCCCCTCTGCCATGTACATTGGCCAAACCAGACTGTCACTACGCAAAATGATAAATGGACACAAATCAGACATAAAAAATGGAAACACCCATAAACCAGTTGGAGAGCTCTTCAGTCTCCCAGGACACTCTGTAGCCAACTTGAAAGTTGCCATACTGCTACAAAAAAAACCTTCAAAAACAGACTTCAAAGAGAAACTGCAGAGCTGGAACTGATCTGCAGACTTGATACAATCAGACTGGGTCTGAATAGGGACTTGGAATGGTTATCTCACTACAAGAAGTAATTGTCACTGGTCACACATTCTCACCTTCTAATCAATGGTGTGAATAGGCCTCAGCTACTCTAACTTTATGGACTTTGCTATTACCTACACCCCTCATTGTTGTACCTTCCCCTTGACTGTATATATATTCCCCCTATCTGATTTCCATTCCCTGCATCTGACAAAGTGGGTTACCGCCCACGAAAGCTTATGCCTGCAGAAGTTTAATTTTTTTAGTCTTTAAAGTGCTACAGAACTCTGGTTGTTTTTGCTGCCAATAGAGAGGCTAATGGTTGGAGAAGCTTGTGCTGGTACCATGTCTGTGCCTAGAGGGCTTCTGTTTCCAGTACTGTCCATCTGGCCCTTTCATGAGTGCTACAATAACTTAACATGCACATTCATAAAACATTAAAAAATTAGACTTTGTTTTGTTTGTTTGTTTGCTTGTTTGTTTTTAGGAAAGTTACAAATTGTGGCCCAGATTGGGGCTTTACCAATCACAACAGTGTAAGAGGGAGAGGAAGAGCACTGCACTATCAACAATGATTGGAGGCATTCTTCATTTTACATAAGTCATAACAATGTAAATCAGGAATTCTGCCATAGTCAATTATGTAAAACCCGTGAAAGGGACAGGGGAGTCAGGACAATGCAATCTAATGCTTGTAGGTACAAACACTTGATAACAGAGGGGCTGTTGGTGAGGTGGTCAGTGTTGGAAGGCATCACCAAAGACATGAAAGTTAATTAGAAGGAAACATTTGAAAGAGGAAAGGGAGGTTGCTTGGAAAGCAAGAGGTAGGAGAAAATTCCAGTTATAGGAGACAGCATTACTATTATTATTTACAAAAATAGCACCCAGAGGTCTCAACCAGACCAAGGCTCTAATTTGCTAGCCACTCTACAAACAAACAGATGAAGGAGACAGTCCCTGTCCCAAAGAGCTTACAGTCTAAATTAAGATAAAATGCAACAGGTTATGTAACCATCAAATAGAGGGGATAGCTGATTTGGCTCCCTTGCATCTTTTAATTAATTTAATTTGAACCTCCAAGCAAATGTCTAAGGATAAATTCATTCCTCTTCCCTGCAATTCAGTTAGCAAGAATGACTTCACAAAGCCTTTGGCCATCTGAATTTTGCAGCATTTAAGTCACAGATCCTAGCTAGCATGCCCTCTGGCCATCTGCTAGGACTGCTGTATCAGGAATCCAAACCTCTGTGCTCTGGATTTTCCAGAAGTGTGTGAATCTCCTGGGTCCTCATCAAGCTGCAGCACTAATTCCTCCCTGGCACATTTCCTAGTCACTTACTCTCAATCTTCTCCCACTTCTTGGAAATGGGGCACCTTAGCGTACCTATAGCCCCCCAAGATACCCCAGTTACTTAAACACACCTCTTTCCTAGAACTCCACCCAAAAGCTGTGAAGCTTCTGGTTTCTAGTTAAAATCTTTTAAAGGCACACAGTAGTTTCAAAGCAGTCAACACATGCCCAAGCTAACACCTTTATGCTCTTTTATACTTAATCATATCAAGCACAGGAGAATACAGTTGATACAAAACAATAAACATTAAACACAAGTCCTTGCTTCAGTTTCCTCCTGACTCCAGGGCATTCTTTGGTTCTCCAGAGTCCTTGGGCTCAGGAAAATGGGCAGGGACCCTACTGCTCCATAAGGCTGCTACATGCTGAATAACCTCTTCCCTTTCTAGAGCCCCTTTCCAAACTTTGGTGACCTTGCTCTTTCTGGCCCCATGCTTCCTCTCATTTCTGGTTCTCTCTGTTCCTATGTGTTTCTGTGTTTAAACCCATCCTGGTCACCTGTTCTACTCCTTACAAGGTTTCCACTGTTCCTACTGTCCTTCCTGCCTTCAGAGGCATAAGCTAAACTGGATTTCCAAGACTTTAGCTGCTTTTTAGCATAACCTTTATAGGAGCTAATATCATTAGGTTTCCATTTGTCTCTGTCTGGTATGTACCTGGTACAGGGCTTGTCAGCAATGGCAGATCCACATACATATAGGCATTCACAGTACAGCAGTTTTTCATAATACAACTAAATATCAACCAGAATTCATAAGTTGTGTAGACATAAGCCCATTTCAGCACATTATAATTGTTATATTTTGTACATTCTCAGTGTCTTCATGTGAGATATCTGGCAATCATTCTATAATAACCATGAATTTCAAAAAGTGTAGTCATATTTCCTTTGGAGCTAGCATTCAAAAAGGGAGATGAAGACAGACATCCAGGGGCAAAAATTGATTATTATGATTCAGTCAGGATACAGAAACTTAGCTGGTCAGAAAAATTTGATAATTGGTTAGAATTTGACAATTTGTTGGAAAACAAAGTGATCCACAAAGAAGGTTTAATCTTGATGAAGTTCCAACTGAATTTAGGTGGGATTCGGTGAGAATCATGTCTAGTTTTCTGCCACCTCATGTGCCCAGGTACCTGGTGGTTCACCCTCCCATGTCTTCAATAGCCTACCGGATGGACAGCCTCAGAGCCATTTGCTCCATTTAGTTTTTCAGAGAATTGTTGGTTTCTTTCCATATTGGAACTAAATCAAATTTTGAAATATTTAAATCCTCTGCAAAACAAAATTACCTTTCTCCATCCAACTCTAATATGCCTTCAGACTGTCTTGTCAGTAAATAAATTATCACTTTGGACAGTTGGAATTTCCTCACCTGCATAACGGGTCTGAATAGTTGCTCTTGTTCTGAGTTTCAGCATGAGTGCCAACTGACTAAGGCCTGGTCTACACTGGCGACAAAGGTCAATGTAACGTCACTTACGTCAATCTCTGAAAGCCTGCGTCCACACTGGTACAGCAGTTCCGTCGACTTAAAACCACGGCAAAAGTCAACATAATAAAATCACCTCCGCAAGTGGCGTAACACCTTAATCGATTTTATTGGGTCAATTTTGCATCAGTGTAGACAGAGCGTAACATAATTTGACGTTAATGGCCTCTGGGAGGTATTCCACAATGCCCTGTTGTGACCACTCTGGACATTCGCACTCTGCTGTTACATGCTCGCACTACCCGGAAATGGTCCCACCTCGTGCCCTGGAAAAATTTGAATTTTCATTTCCTGTGCAGCCAGTGTGGAGAGAGCTTTGTCGCTGGACTCCTCATGACTACTGCAACACCCAAACGTGCTGCAGCATGGAGTCGATTGGAGGTCTTAGATCTCATTGGTCTGTGGGGTGAGGAATCGGTTATGGCTCAGCTCAGAGCCAGCAAAAGGAATTTGGACATATACAGGAAGATATCCCAGGGCATGCTGGAGAAGGGACACAACAGACACATGCAGTAGTGCCACATGAAGATCAAGGAGCTGCAGCAGTCATATCAAAAAGCCAGAGAAGCTAACAGCAATTCAGGCTCCTCACCAAAAACATGCTGCTTCTATGAGGAGCTGCATGCAATTCTCATTAGCGACCCCACCACAGTGCACCCCGCAGCATCAACACTTCCACTAGATCACAATCCATGGACAATGATGAGCACTCCGTGGACAAGGAAGAGGAGGAGGCTAAGGAGAGCAGGGCACAGGAGAGAAGGGTGTCCATTCACGCAGACAGTCAGGACCTATTCCTGACCACAGAGCAGTCCAGCAGCACACAGGACAGCAATAATGATCCCAGGGAAGGCACATCTGATGAGATTTTTTTTCTTCTTAAAAGTTCTGTCCTTTTAAAGGTGGAAGGGGAGCCAGGAAGGGGTTTTCAGGCATTTAGCAGAGTTTACTGGGGGGTTACCCCCAGAACAGATTATTTATGTGCAGAGGTATGCTCCAGAATCAACAGTTGATATCTCAAGAAAACTTTCGTGTAGGTAATCTGTTATCCTTTGCACAAGGTTTCGGGGAGGGCAGCCTTGTTCCTTCTTCCCCAGTAAGATACTTTGCCATGCCACACTGCAATCAAGGGAGCCGGCCTCATAGCAGAACACAGCATAGCGGCACAAGGACCTGGCCGGTACCCCACTATTTGCAGCAAGTCTTCCCTTCCCTTTTGCGTTACCCTCAGGAGACTGATATCGCTCATTGTTACCCAGGGAAGATGGCACATGTTTAAAATATGTGAGCTGTACAACAGATACCCTTCACATCTGTATTCCCCATTGTAGTGCCGTACCAAGTCACTTTAATTATTTTGATTTGGTTGCAGAAGAGACTATTAACTCTCCCGCACTGTCCTCAGATCCCCTGTGGATCAAAACATGACAAAACGGTCATCCAATTAAACCATGTTGCTCAGGCATCCCTGTAATACAGGGAATTTGAAATGAGCTTTTTAATGAATGAACACTCCCCCCCCCAACTTGAATGTTCATAAATAAAAGTTTGCATCATTTCAACGTGTTTCTTTATTAAATCATATCTTGTTTGCAGGGATTTGGGGGGTACTGATATCGACGATCAGGAGGATGTTGAGCAAAGGCAAACAAGAGACAGGAACAGAAATCAGTCCTGCATCTCATTGCAGAATCTGGTTTCAATGCTTCCCTAATGCAAAGCACTCTGCGGTTAACTCTCAGCATATTGCTGCCATCAGGCGGCTCATAATTGGTGGCCTGTCTTTCTGCCTCCACAGCACAACCCTAGGGGAACCTCTCACCCTTCGCTTCACACACATTATGAAGAACACAGCACGCAGATATCACTGATGGGAAGTTCTTTTCACTCACGTCCAGCCTAGTGAGCAGACTCCTCCATCCATTTAAACGCCCAAATGCACATTCAGCAAGCATTCTGCAAGTGCTTACCCTGTTATTAAAAAATTCCTCATCACGCTCAAGGTGCCTTGTGTACGGCGTCATTAGCCAAGGGCGCAAGGGCTGAGCAGGCTCCCCCAGGATCGCTATTGGCATTTCCACACCCCCGATGTGAATTTTTTGTTCAGGGAAGAAAGTACCCGCCTGCATGTTAGACAACAGCCCTAATTCCAGAACACATGTACGTCATGCACATTCCCAGACCACCCCACTTAGATGTCGGTGAAATGGCCCCTGTGATCCACAAGGCCCTGCAGGACCATGGAAAAGTACCCCTTGCGATTTATGTACTCAGTTGCTAAGTGGGCAGGCGCTAAAATAGGGATGTGTGTCCCATCATTGGCTCCCCCATAGTTTGGGAAACCCATTGCGGCAAACTCATCTACTATGTCCTGCACATTTCCCAAAGTCACTAGCCTTTGTAGCAGAAGTCTATTGATGGCCCTGCATACTTGAATCATGACCATGCCCACTGTAGATTTACCGTCTCCGAATTGATTCCCATCTGAGTGGTAACAGTCGGGGGTTGACAGCTTCCACAGAGCGATGGCAACTCTTTTCTCCACCGTTAGAGCTTGTCTCAAGCGAATATTCACTTGCTTCAGGGATGGGGCCAGCTCTGAGCAAAGTTCAAGGAAAGTGGCCTTTCACATACGAAAGTTTTGCAGCCCCTGGTCATCATCCCACAGCTGCATAACGATGCGGTCCCACCAGTCTGTGCTTGTTCTCCGGGATCAGAATCGGTGCGCCACGGACGGCATGTGATGCGTTACGGTCTGCAGCAATCGGGAATTGTTCCGCTCAATGGCTTGTAGCAGGGCAACCTTGGTGGCATCTCAGTTGCCTGTGCTTAGGCTTCCTGCTCTACTTCAAAAATACTCAATGATAAGCCGCAATGTATTTGTGACACTCACAATAATAGTGCAGAGCTGAACTGGCTCCATCTCTGCAGCAATGGCGAGTGCACGGCATAAACAAATGTCACAAAAATCGGTTTCCTCTTTGTTTGGGGGAAGATGGGAGGGGGAAGGAGCGTTGCATTGTGGGACGATAAAACTGGTCCCACAGCCACTGCGGCTAGTTGCACTATGGGATAGCAACCCACAGTACACTGCTTTGAATGTTAACACAGGTGTGGTGAGTGTGGACACACAAGCCCGGCGCAAAGAGTGTGGTATGTGCATTCTCCAGCGACTTCTAAAAATCAGCGATTGAAAGTTGACTTTAAGTAAATTGACTTTACTATGCAGTGTAGACATACCCTAAGACACTTATGTGAGCCTCAACACCATGTTACCTGAGAACCACCCAATTTTTAAATGTATTGATCCTCACAACATTCCTGTGTGGTAGGAAAGTGCTATTAACCCCATTTTATAGATGTGAAACTGAGGCACACAAAGACCAAGGAACTTGTCCAACTCACGCAGGAAGTCTATGACACAGCAAGGATTTGAACCAAGGTCTCCAAGGCCTAGTCTAGTGCCCTGACCACTAAACCATCCTGCCTCTGAGTTGAGAAATGCTTTTGATTTACAGGCTGATCTCAAAATTTTTTTTCAGGCAAACACAAATGCGGATTTTTCTCAAGTACAGATCATTAAAAATAGCTACAATTACAACACAGGAGTTAGTTACAACATCAATATGTATTGAAAATAATGTATAACATCTACCCCTCACACACTCTACCCATTTGCCTATGGGCGAGATTGCTGTCTTCTGGGGAGTTGTCCTCAGACATTAAGCAAGAGCCATGAAAATGTATGGAGGCTCTCCAGGAGAATAATTCTGATATCAGATTTGAAAATGCATGGTGTCTCTGCCTGAGGAAATAAGCAACTAATGAGAGCAATCCCCTACCTAAGGAGCTAATAAACATATATTTGCAGTTAGAGTGAGTGAGACCTGTTGCTGCAGTGAGGGACTTCAGCGATGGCATAAGAGATAGGGAGCAATGCATTTTGAAAGGGTGGCATGCTTTCAAGAAGCAGTTAGTCTCTGTGTAACGGTGAGATTTGGGTAGCCTACACGAAGCAGTGCAAAGGGTTAGCTAGATCCACAGATGTTTCTAAGGGGGAAAGAATACAGAATCTAAGGTACTGGAACTTGCAGAAAATAAGATGAGAGCTCCAGCTGAACCCTCCATTCCCTTCAGAGCCCCCTATCTGACGCCCCCAAACTACGTGCTGCCTTTCCACAGTGTTTTACTCTCTATCCTGCAAGTGAAAAACCCTGGTGTTTGTCCACTTTAAAAGGCTTCTAGCACACCTTCCCAGATACCACTGGCTACTTGCTGAAGAGGTGGGCTCTTGTTGCTGTGGCAACTGGAGCCAAAGCCTGGGATTCGGTTAGATTTTGGAATCAAATTTTGTCCAGACATTTTTGCTGCAGTGAAACTATTTTCCTCATCTCCTTAGCTATACAGGAAAAGACTGGCAGAACGGGCTCACAGGAAAATGGTAAGCTGCATGGGCAGGGTGAGAAGAGGGAAAAATGCATCTTATTAAAACTGAAGTTTCACAAAATCCCAGCTGTGTAGACTTTCAACAAGAGCTAAAATCAGCTAGTCCTCCCATGAGTCATCAACTATGCATCTAACTTTTAGCAGATCTACAAGCAGAAAAGGAGACCCCACTAAGGAGCAATGTAAAAAAAATGAAGCACAAAAATGAGAAAATTAAATCAGTTTTGAAATGATTTGATATGCTTCTTTGAAGTAAACAGTGCGCCTGCGGTTATGTGTCCAGACCTTCTGCTGAATACCACTGCATGAACTGCCTCATAAACACATTTATTGTGTGTAACATGTCTTGAATAACAGTGACCTATAAGCCTCCTTAAAATTCATCACTAACAACTTTACCCTTTCCTAGTTAAGGGCAAATATTTAGTGCTTGCTAACTGAAATTTATTTCGTCAACAAACCTCTACTGCCAATTTTTAATTTAAACTGAATATATAATACCCTCAAGTTGGCAGGTCTGCTCAATATTTCGTACAGTATCTCTAAATATAATCTAAGTGACATAATGCTATTCATTTAATTTCAATTACTATTAAAGCTTGCTTAGTTAGAGTGTCCTTTATGCACTGTGTTTGATGAATTCATCTGGAAATGAATGTCTAAAGTGGTCTAAGTAGACAATGAATCAGGAAAGGAATTTTGTCCTGTAACTCCAGGTTTCTCAAACTGCCTAAGAGAGTAGAGCAGGTAATTAGTAATTAACAGTGAATGTCAGATATTTTCCCACTGTTATACCTTTGGGTAGAATTAGTAGGTATTTTAGAAATTGCAGTTTCTACAAGTCTTGCAATAATGAGAATCTCTAAAATAGCTAGAGCAATAAGATAGTCCAAAACTACTATACAGTGGTGTAGAATTGTTCATTCTAGAAATGTTTACATTCCTTTCAGGTATAATTTGGGTGTAGCATAATTGAAAAAATCTATTTGAATCCCTCCAACAAAAAGATATGGATTGGAAGGTCCCATTATCATTCCCGTCCTAATATCTCCTGCCAACATATTGAATGGCCCATTACATTCACAAAGGAACAGAGGTAGAATACATTTAGTACCTCCAAATAGGGTGTTGCTCACAAAATATTCTAACATATTGAGCCCTTTACTCTGGGGGGATGGAGTTTATATACTCTGATTTACATTACAATGCATCTAACTAATGAAAGAAATATGAATTGTCATACAAAACTCACACCATCATTCTTTCAAGTTTTCCACTACCAAACTACTCCTCTACCTGGTAGAAATGTTGGGGCCCTACTGCAAACTTTGATTTGCTATCATGTGGACCAAAAGTTGTCATGAACAGGAAATTGTATGATAAATTGCTCCATTTTCAGGAAAAGTAATGAATCCTGCATTATATCTGCAAGGCTATTCCCCGGAACCTCAAAATAAGACCCACTAAATCTTCACACAAATGAGAATCTCACTTCTCCTTGTAGCATATAATGAATGTTCACTTTCCTACCCTTAAAAGCTACATTGTTAATAGCTATAATACTTTCTTATTTGATATTTGCTTTTGTTGTCTATGCCCTGTTATTAATCTCTAGCTAAATCACCGTTCTGTGAATGATCACTGATGGATTTGTTTTATTGGAGGTCTTTTTTTCTTTTTAAGCAAGAACAGGTTAGTGACTTTTCTTGCAAGATTTTAAGGGTGTTTTCAATAACTGATACTGATGGTGTAACTCTTTGGTCGGTGTGTGTTACATGTCCCCACTCTGTGCCTGATTCTCAAAGAACATTTGCTACAGCCCCAAACTACAAAGCCACACTCCATAACACAAGCTGTTGAGACTCATGCTACATAGAAGCCCCAGTTCACTTGCCAGTGTCAGCCAAGATGGTGGTAATCACAATCACTTGGACTAATAACATAAATTTATAAACACTGGGTCAGACCTTCACCCGCCTTTCCGTTCCATTTGTAATGTTAATAGCTGGATTAATCACTCTGCTCCTGAACCCCCTCCACAGCTAGGAGACATCAGGGTTGGGGAAAGAGTGAATTATAGTCCTGTGATCCAGGGCCAGTATCATGGCCAAATCTGTTGCCATAAATTAGAGCAGCTTTGAGGCTGCTGCGAGAATTGAGGCTAGGGTCAGAAAGGTGATGGAAAACCACATGACCACCTCTCCCACCAGTGTGCCAACTACTGCTCAGACACATTTGAGCACCTGGACCATTATGTAGATAAATGGTCATTGCTGCAATAGATAATAAAGTACATGTTTGCTTTGAAAAAAAATACCATACTAGCGTACGTAAGGGCAAACATTCCTGTATAAATCCATTTTACTTTTTCAGATACAATAATGGCACTGCAGTTAAAACAATGTATAGGTACATTTATTCTAGTGAAAAAGCATAGGAATTTTTAATAATGTTATGGATTTGAACCCTGTTGATTCTGGATACTTTGTGATCAGTGTGAATACCAGTGAGACACGGTACGCCTGATTTGCAGATCAATAAGGTTTAATGTGCAAGGTTTTCTATAAATATACTAGTTAGATACAAAGCCTAAAATTAACTACAATCCATCATAATTATTAAGCCTGGAGAGCTAAGCAGTTACTCAGAAGGCTTTCTTCAGGAGCCCTGCCAGGGAGTCAGTGGATCCTCTGGTCCAACCAGCAGCACCTCCTGCGGAGTCAGGTGTTGATGGAGCGCCCCTCTTTGTCTAAGTAATGACTTCTTATACCCTTCCATAAACAACATTCAGCTAATTTTCTCTCTCATGATAATATATTCTAATTACTTACATTAGGTTTCACCCTTAATTGCATTCCATTCTCACCATAATAATTGGGGTCATCAAAACAACATCTGGTGATACAAGGGGCAGAGTAAAAGTATGCCCCTTGGCAAGAAAGCAGTGTACCCCCATACATTCAAGGACAACTTGTTGTTCCCATCACCATTATTTATGTGCAGCTGCAAGCAATACAGTATCTGTATTTATCTTATAATGTGCCCTGCTATGCAGAAACTGAGACATCTTTAAGGTTATTCAGTCTGTGCCAACTGGAGGATGTCATGCTACAGGAGTCAGAATAGCCAAGCAAGCAACTAAAGCTATGCTAGGCCTGTAGGACAGTGGTCAAGCAGCTCAGATTGTACTGGGCCTCCAACAAACCCCATCTTACTAGACATTGTAATAAAAGAGAGAGATTCTGTCACAGATAACTCACACTTTTAGGATTTAGACAATACACAACAGGTGATAATACAGTGAAATACCAGAGGAAGGGGAAGAAAGATGAAGTAAGAGCAGGAACAGGTATTTTTACATAAATTAGTAGTCACTGTGGTCTCAGTAGTCACTGATGTCCTCCAGTCTAAGCAATGTGAATAGATATTAAGTTAAAGCTATTTTGAAGAAATTGAACCTATCTGTAGAGGAGATTGAAACTTAAGAGGAACTGTACGCTATATGCAATTAGCTGCTTAATTCTAAATGTAGTGATGGCCCTATACATCAAATTAAGAAATTATTCATTATTCTTAGGAATAACACACACTAAAGTGTTCAGGTGAAAGAAAGAATAAGAAAAGAATCAGGAACATATATCATTTAGAGAACTGAAAACATTTTGTTACTGAGAAGCTTACTTACTACTAAATCCTACTGTATGTGAAGGACTATGGATATTCTCAAAGAGAGCATACTCAGATGGCCTCAAAGGTACCATAATCGCTTTCAAATTCTAATGAAAAACAAAATATATGTCATCAGAATTTTTTTCCACCCAGTTTCCAAAGAGCAGTAATAATCAGAATGGCTCTGTTTTGTCTCTGTGTTGGAAGAGTCTTTCCGCCACAGAAAAGCCATGCAGGGAGATTCCATTCCTTCACTGTGTGGATTCATTGGCTATAAAAATAACCCATGTGCCTATACTACTGCATCATGACACTTGAATGGATAGCTGGAAGGAGTCAGGGTTTAGTTTGGCCTTTGTTAAGTGAGTTCATTACTCATGAAAGTGCTAGAAATGGAACAGAATGAAGAAGGAAGTCATCTAGCTATTCAGAAATCAAAATACAAAGTACAAAGTATGCTTCATCTTTATCATGGATAGACTATTTTGAAGGGTTAAAGTATCCTTGTAATTCAATATGCTTGCCTATGCAATCTATCTCACAAGGTTTTACTAGTGTGGCCATCATTGTAATATTTTAGTTCCGTTCTTTCACCTCTGTAAAAAGGGGTGTGTTGGACGGCGGTTATGCCGCCCGTGTGCGGCGGCCCGTCCGGAGGGCCCAGTCGCTGGGGAAGATCTTGGTCTCCGCCTAAATAGAAGGGGAATTAGTGGCTGGCCTGCCTCTAGACCCGGCCCTCCGGCGGGGCGGGCGAGCAAAGCAGTCCTTCGCCCCGGCCCTCCGGCGGGGCGGGCGAGCAAAGCAGTCCTTCGCCCCGGCCCTCCGGCGGGGCGGGCGAGCAACTGTCAGTTTAAGGGCCCGGTCCCCTGGGGCAGGGGCAGGCGAACAAACAGTCTAGAAGCCTGCTCCCTGAGCAGCAGGGCAGGCGAACAAACAGTCTAGAAGCCTGCTCCCTGAGCAGCAGGGCAGGCGAACAAACAGTCTAAGCGCCCGGCCCCTTGGGCAAGGGCAGGCAAGCAGAAAAGCAGTTCAATCCCCCGGTCCCCTGGGCAGGGGCAGGCAGGCAGAAAAGCAGTTCAAGCGCCCGGTCCCTTGGGCAAGGGCAGGCAGGCAGAAAAGCAGTCTATGAGGCCTGCTTCCTGGGCATCAGGAAAGGCTGAGGCGGGCGTCTCCCAGCCGTCCGGCTGGCGGGGTAGGACTCTCCCTCCCTCTCACTCGCTGGCACAAGTGCGGGTATAGGAGGGGGGGGGAGGGGGACGCAGACCCACCCGTCTCCACTGCGTCCCAGCCCAGGGCCCTACCAGTGGCACCGTCAGTACCACTGGTGCGGCGGGGATCCAGCCGCAACACGCCGCGGGGCTTGTGCCCCTTTTCCGGCCAGTAGGCCTGGCTGCCCCTGGGCCACTTCCTCCCCGTCCTCCCAGGAGCTGTCCCCGAGCAACCCGGGGGCGGGGTGCACGGCCCACGGCTGGCTCACCCATCCGGAGGCGTCCAGAGGCAGCAGCGGGGGCAAGTCCTCAGCGGCCGGCAGTTCCTCAAGGTCCACATGCTCACTGGGGAACCTGGCCTCTGGCAACTCCTCGAGGTCCGGTCCAGCTTCCGGGGGAGCAGCCGCCGGTAACTCCTCGGGCAGCTCCTCAAGGTCGGGCCCGACCTCGGGCGGCTTGACCCACCAGGAGGGATCTGGTTCCTCGGGTCCGGCTGGGGTTGCCGGCTGCCCCTTAGGGCCCATCGGCCAGTCCCAGTCTCCAGCGGGCGGAGGGCCGACCCACTCCCGGTATGTATCCTGGGACCGGCGGGGCTTCGGCCCGGGGCGGCAGGCCTTCTCTTCCCTGGCCGGAGCCCAGGGCAGCAAGTCTGCTTCCCACTGCTGCCTCCCTCTTACTGAGCTCTGGGGCTGAGCTTTTATCCTTCCCCTTCCTGGGGAAGTCCCGCCTCCCGGGGCCAGATTGGCCGTCGCCAGTGGGCCTATCCAGCCTGACCTGCAGGGTTGACAGGCGGCCCGGCATGCTGGCCCAATCCCGGCTTGTTGCCGGGCAGATTTACTGGGTGCCTCGCCCTGCTGGTCTATGGCTCGGCTCCCAGCAGTCCCTCCCTCGGCTCCCAGTCTGGGGGCCAGCCGAGGTGCCCTTCTACAGGGTGTAAATTGCATTGTTGTGAATACCTGCACTACAGCACCAATTTATTTTGCATAGACTACCATCCAACCATCAGTTTGTAATTATTTTTAGCCTCTTAACAATAGATATAGCACAGTTATTTTTAAAGGTGAAAACATGGAGAAAAACCAGTAGGACTAAAAATTAATGTTTAAAGGATAAAACTATTTACCACTCAAGAAGAAACCAATATTTGATGTGGGCTCGAACACAAATATTGTATGTGTTACAAAGGGCTGCAGCTGACTATGATTCAGTAGTGAAATGAGTATTATTCTGTGCTGGTTTTATCTGCCATATCTTGTTTCCATTACGGCCTTTCACAGAGGAAATATGACGTTATAGTTAAATGTGATTCATGACAACAATTTTGTAATGGAGTCCTAATAAGTTTATTAGTCCCTAGAAGCCGGTGTGTTCCATAAAGGGAAATGGCTGTCCAGAGCTTTTATCCAGGCAATCTAAGAAGTTTTTTTTTTTGCTACATATTATTGAGCTTGATATTACTGTTTAGGCTTGAATGCCTTTGTAATGGTAGATTACCTTCTGTTTTCTGTGTGCCAACTGAAAAGAATGAGGATAATGGCTTTGATAAAGAGGACCTTTTTGATGTATAACCTGAAATAGAGTATCATCAACAGATAAACTAAAAAAGAACTGCCATTCAATGTGGAATTAGACTGAGTTTGTGTATGATGGGCATTTAAAAACTAAAACTCAATAAATTGTGTGTGTCTGTGTGTGTGTTTGCAAAATGACCATACTTTATTTATGGTGTGCATTTTGTGGTCAAGTTCTTTACAGAGATGGACACTATCCAATTATAATACATCAGATGACATGAAAATTGACACAAGAAAGAAATTACAATAATGAAGTGATGGACCTTTCTAAAGATGGTGCCATAGCTGAGCACCTTTTGAAGCTACTTTTTCCATTTTTGTTAATTAAGTATTAAAATAATCAGAAGGAGGAAAACCAAAAACAATTAGATGACACTTAGGGCATATATTACACTAGATTCTCAGCTGATGTAAATTCATTGGAATCAGTGGAACTATGCCAGTTTACACTGAATGAGGATCTGGCCTACTGTATTGGTTATGTGCTATATGTTTTGGGTAAAGAGCAATGTACATATTTTAATGAATGTGTGTGACTCTTAGTTGAAGTGCATTTGGTAGAATGAGTGGAAGCACTGATAGGCAATGCTCCAAGACTAAGGTGCCAAAGTAAAGAACTCAGAATAAAACATTACGCCAAAGCACCACAAGCCTGCTGGCTGCATCAGCTCTTCTTACGTACACAGAAATAAAGCTGCAGGAAATGCTCACAATGACCCCTCAAATCTTCTGATTTCTGCATTGTTACAAATTCAAAACTCAGGTCAAGGTCACTAAAAACCATTTCCAGGGTTCATGAACCTTGATTGATTTTGTGGATTTGAATAAAATTATCTGGAATTTGTGATTCTGTAGTGTTGAAATTTGAAAGTAGAGTTGGACTGAGGGGCTATGTTCAGATTCAGGTCATGGACTTAGTTCTGAAGCCAGATTGAATGAGAGCTTGTATTTGGATGATAGTGAAATCTCACCAGCTGTTCTGGTGAGATTTCCACCATATTTTTAACGGTGGAATTCTCATGAAATCAATTATTCTCTCTCAATTTCCTCTGCCTTGAGCCAAAATCTAATGAGAATAGCTGTTCTCATGAAATTTAAGCTACCAAAAACATAAAAACAGAGGACAAATGACATCTGAGTTTAGACCCAACCAAGAATCAAAACTCAGTGACAGATTCAGATCCAGGGATCTTTGTCCAGACCCCCTTGAAATATATAGCAGTTTATTATTTAAGTTTACAGACTTGACTCATACCTACTTGAAACCAATTGAAATTCTACCATTTCAGTTATGTTGGTATCTAAACCCAGAATTACAAAATTCAGAGGAGAAAAGGAATCAAAACAGGAGTAACTATTCATAAGAAATCATAAAAGGGAAAATCTTAACTCTAATAGGTCTGACCCAGACCATGAATCTCTCAGAATTCTGGCAATGTTTGAACCTAGATTTAGATCCAATATTTTTCAAATGGATCTTATCTTTATAATGTGCTGAACCAGGAATAATATTTTCAAAAGTGCCAGTGATTTAGGAGCCTAAGTCCAACTTTCAGGATATTCAATCAGTCTTAGATTCCTAAATGGCTGTGGGTCAGATTTTCAAAGGTATTTAGGTACCTACTGGGATTTTCAGAAGTAACTCCCAATGACTTAAAGGAATCTAACCTGCTTAAGCATACTTGAAATCTCACTAGATGTCCATCTGAATCTTCTTGTGCCTAAATACCTTTGAAAAGCTGGTCCTAAGTGACTACGGAAAATGGGCCTTAAGGGCCTAAGTCACATAGACATTTTTGAAAATTTGACCCCAGATCCAAATGTCTATAATCATTTCGATATTCAAGTTTGGGTTCAAAGTTTGCAGCTTGTGACATTTTGTGAGAAAAATATTTACTTTTCAAAATGTGACACAATCAAAAATGCCAACGGGCTGATATATGAGGTAATGATATATAATTGCCAGCAAACAACAATTCTTATTACAGTTCAAGTATGTGAGGGAGGGAAAATCTTCTTTAGCTATATAAATAACTAGGCACACAGCAGTTATAGAAGCTGATTAAGGCATATGAGTTTTTGTTTGCTGATCTTTGATGAAAGGAACAGATTATAGAGAACACCATTATTTGTCAGAATGAATCACAGTTTCTTTCATGAGCATTTACCTCTTGCATCCATTGTGATATTAAAACTTAATATTGCTCCTCTGAATGTCCTTATTTCAAATGAGGTCCATAAATCAACACTGAGAGCAAATAAATTAAACTCAGGTTGAAAAGAACAAATAGATACAAGTGAAAAATTGTATGGTAATAATCTGTTTTTAATCCTTTTTATTATTATTATTGTGACCTGTCCATTCCCAGGGTAGCCCACTGATAATGCCAGGGTCAGGGCAGGCTATAAAAGGAGAACAAATTCTCCCAGAACTGGTGGGTGACACTGAAGTCAGACTTCCCAACCAGCCACAAACAGTCCTTCTCATTCCCCCACACTGGTTATCAAGAAGCCACTGTGCAAATACACACAGCCCCCTTTACTGCATGTCAGTCTCTGGCTCCCAAACTGCCACTAGGTCCAGTAAAGAGACCAGTCATTTAAACTCTATGCTCTTTACTCAAAATATTCCCTCTGATCTCAAAGGACCAGCCACAGTACCAGTTCACTATAAGTTTGGATCTTACCCAAATTACCACACTGCCAGCCAATCCTTTAGTAACTAAAACTAAAGATTTATTATAAAAAGAAAAACAAACAATAAGAGAAATGTTAAAGGATTAAAGCAATCAGATACATACAAATGATTTGAAAGTCCATATACATCAGGTTTCTAGAGGAATAGTGGAGTTGCAAGTTTGTATAGTCCCTCTGGTATACATTCAATACCTGGATGGGTCTAAGTCCTTCAGTTCAGTTGCAAGGGGTATTAATCCAGAGGTGGGTAGGTGTTGTCTGCAGCTGGACAGGAACAAAGACAAAATGGTTTCTGTGGTATGATCTTATATACCCTCTGCCTCTGGCCATGCGGCCTGTAGGTCCTTACAAGAACTAAAATGGAGGCCAGAGTCACATGGGCCAATCCTGGTAACTCTTCAGACATGCCTTTAGTTCCTTCCTGCGCCTTTGGCTTCTGTAAAGGTCTTGATGGGCCATTAAGCGGGCTATTGTCCTGCGGCCTCTCTGTCTGGAGTGTGTCTTATACAGCATAGTTTGAAATACTAGTATATCACCCATCTCCATAACTTCCCTCACACATATCACACATGAACACAAATATAATAATCTTATTCAGTATATTATAAACTTTCTAACAGTACCTGACATGGCATGTCTTTCATGAATCATTATGATTTTGACATATTAATGTCAAACAACAAAAATGCTCCCCCCCCCCTTCCTTCCACTCAGCATGACAATTATTATGACCAAAAAAAGGGGGACTTAAATGGCCAGATATTTTTTCTTTATTATCTTAGCAAGGAAAAGAATGTTTAGGGGTATCATTGAAACTATCAAAATCCATTAATTTTTTAATTCCATTTTGATGTCTCTAAATCAAGACTGGATGCCTTTTTAAAAGATATGCTCAATCAGAAGTATGGGGTTGATGCAGAAATCACTTGATTAAATTGTAGGGCCTAGGTTATGCAGAAGTGATTCTAGATTATCGAAAAGGTCCCGTCAGGCTTTAAAACATATGCAAATTTGAAATATCCTACATGGAAAACAAAATAAGTCACACTCCAAAGCCGGGGGGTATCCAATCTTTGGCAGACTGAAGACTACACAGAAAACTTTCTAGGATGCCATAGCCACATAATTTACCTAGAAATGAGCATACTTTTAAAAAAAATGCACACAATTATAAAGTTTGCTTGTGCTTGTATATTTTGGGGGGCAATGAACAGCCCAAATTCACTCGGAGTTTCAATTTACTCAGCAGCAATGAAAGCAAAATAAAGCATTCACAGAGCCATAGAGAGAGTAGCTGATGTGTTATGGAAGGCCTGGACAATTGAGTTTTTGCCTAGTGGGCAAACAGATACAGATATAGTGCTGAGCAAGGTTCCCTTACCCTGCCTGCCCTGACTCAGAATAGAGACAGATTCCAAAGTGATATGTACTGTAGATATAAAGCCTTCTATTCCATCTGCTTAACAACCTTCTCCACTCTCAACCCCACCATCCACCATGCCCACAATTCTCCCCAGTCATTGACATGCTCCTGAAGGAAAGAAAAGGAATCAGCATATTCTGTGGAAGCTTTCTTCACTTCAACATACATTTGGAGAAGAGGGAGAAGTCTGCTGTTGGTCTGCCTTAAAGTGGGGGAAAAAATCCTTGTGCTTCCAGATGGTTTATGGGAAGAATCTCATGACTTGATGGTTGTTGCAGTTCCCATTTCTTGTGGGAGATCCTATAAAGGACAGTCACTGGTTCACATCCCTTTCCAGTCTGAAATACTTCCTACACCAATTTTTGAGTCCCTCTCCCAATCACCATCAGTCAGCTGGTGGGAATTAAAGGTTTTTAAGCTGTGGAGAGGGTCATATATGTTGTGAGAATAAAGACAGAGAAGGCAGAGTCACCCTTCAGTACCCAAGGGGAAGCACAATCTGTCTTCTAACATTGGGAAGCATCAGACTGATGGCTGTCATAATGCTTCCTGTTTCATTCAGTCACTGAATAATGTGTAACAGCACCTGCTGACTGAATTCCTTTATTCAATAAAATGAGCAGAATGGGGAAAGACCACCAAATGATGAGCAGTGTAGCTAATCAAAATATTTTCTGCAAGGAGCATAGAGCATTATACAGCTAAACCAGTGAAGTGACTGAAACTAGCAGTAATAAATTATGTTACAATAGCGCATTGATGTCATTTTAAATAAATCTTTGCTAAATCTTCAGATTTAGAGAATTTTTATTTTTTCACACAATCAGTAATGAATGACATCTGAATTAAGATATTAAGGAATTCTTCTCTGTTAGGTGCAACGTATTTTAAACACCATAATCCCTAGAGCAGATTGTAATTTAGTGAAAGGAAACATTCTAGCCTAGGAGACTAATTATTCACTGCCTTGCCCTTTGTGTACTCGTATACCTGCACAAAGTGAATGCAGTGTGGGTGTAAAACACTACCAGGTCATTTTCTGTTTAAATGTGACTTCTAAAGGAAGTAATTTGAGATAATAAAAACAATAAACACAGATATAATTTTCAGCACTAGGCCTGAAAGGTCTATTATTTGTGTATTGCAATGTGTCTAATCTCAGAGAATCCTCTGCATTTCACAGCTAAAGATCTCAATTTCTTTATCTCACCGCTTATAAGCTTTCACTTTGATTATACATGAAGGCATTTTCAATTTGTTTGGAATATCATTTTACATACCCCTGCCTGACTTCCGTGAGAAGGCATAATATAGTTGCATAGGATTTGCTGAAGTGTTTTTATCTAATTGTCTGAGAGTTTCTTCTGGTTTTATTAGCTCTCGCTTTCATTTTGTTTAATACGCCAAGGTTTTCTCCCAGAAGAGATGAAGGAAATAATTTGTTCACTTAAGCAAGGCCTTTGGAGAGGCCTATCTAATTAGTGGTTAGGAACAAAGAAAGAAAGCAATATTAACTTTCAAGAACAAAGGTAGCTATCTTAAAATCCTACAGAATCAATACATCCTTTATTTTGCAGAAAGTGTATGTGCAGAGCCATTTAAACTCTCAATGGAAAAGACAGAAGGTTGAGTAGGTACACCTTGATCAAGGAATCCTGTGATAAGTTTTGGCCCAGGTTAGGAATATTGGGTGGTGACATGATTATATGGTTCTACTGTCAATGAGCAGAAAGACCAATAACATTGACAGTTATCAATGGACATTTGAACAATAATTATTGAATATATTCAGTTACTTGAATATTGTAGTTTTGAAAGTTTCACTTGAGCTTAAATGCTATTTTGTTTCAGTTTTGTTAAACGTGTCATTCTATGCTGAAAAGTGACTCTCTAAAAATGGCATCATGGGTTGCCATGCATCACAATGACTTCCACATGAAGTGTGTACAGTTTATAATTAAATCATGTTTTTTCTAGCAACCAGTCCTCCAAAATGAAACTGGAATATGCAAAATCACTGGATTATCACTAACCATTACATCACCAAGAGTAAAGATTCTGAAATGGAACTTCATTAGCAATTCTGTTGTTAATGTGCAAATCAGAATAAAATCCAGTTGCCTTCTAAGCTGTTATATTGGCTCTGCAATAGTACTGGAATGAAAAGTAGGGAGAATAAAATGAGTCAGTGAAATATGCAGATATGCCTTTAAATACAGCTTGGGATCAGAGTGTTTGAGAACATAGAATCACATATTAAGAAACGGCATTTTAAAACCAGGTGGGGAAGGGCAAAGATAAATAAAAACAAGAAAGCAAAAAACAGAACATGATGAATGAAAACAAATTTAGAGCAACTTTTTTTTCTTTTTTTTTTCAAATAGGATGAGATCAAAAATTCAAATGAAAAAGTTTCGTTTTCTATACTTTATTCAAATTTAAACCATGTAACCGTAGCTCTGCCCACTTATATATATATGCACATAACAATACTTTCATTAGCTGTATGATCATGTATTTCACAAATACAGTATAGCATCATGCAATTTTTGCTACAGTTTTAGGTACACATCTATACATAGTATAACTGTTTTGTGAACGTATTTCTAGATTTTATTCAGAAGTATAATGAAGGAGAAAAGAATTCAGTAGAATAAGTTGTAGTCTTCAGGGCTTCAAAGTTCTCCTGGTTTGCAAAATTACAAACAATATGAAAATTTTATAATTTGGAAATATTTGTCTAGCTGCCACCAAAAATGAGGTATATTAATTGGGGCAGCTAGACTGCAGTTGCTCCTGACAGCGGCCTTAGTCAGAGTATAAACTTTCACACCTAGTCACTCACCACTAAACTATCTACACACTAGCTAATATTGTGCACCGATACTCTCAGTTAAGCAGCTGCCATTACCATTCATTACCATTAGGCTAAATCAGTTTTTTGAGGAATGTTCTGTCACAACTGTCTCAATGTGTCCAAATTAAATAGAGTTGCTTGTAATAATATTTTAAATATATAACATCAGTCATCTTCAAATACTTTACACATTATAGACCAAATTTTAATCCCAATCACACCAGCAGAAATGCCTGATCCTGTGGTATAGTGAACACCTCTGGAGCAGAGCTGGAGTCCTAAAGAAGGAAATACTGGAATGCACATCCAGTATTTCTGGAACTACCACTCATAAGGAATAGTGCCAGAAGTACTGAACATCCTTCCATAAATGAAGTCCTGGAACAACATTCCAGAGCATTCCGGGTTACGAAGCTCTCATTTGTGTGTCTACTCAGTTAACTCAGAATAAAAAGGCCTGGGTCCTCCTACTACTGCACTCTGCTCATCTTATTGGTCAGTTAGATCATATTCATCCAGCTTTTTTTTTTGTTTTTCTGCTTTTCTCCCCCTGCACTGATTACTCAGATGAAGCCCACAACCACATTTTTTAAAGTTGCCAGAGTTCTATCTTATGCATTTGGCTCTACCTTTTTCACCTTGGGTTTGAAATTCATTCTTCCACAGAGGGTCATGGGGAACTGTTAGTTAAATTGGAAAAGATGGGAATGAATGTGA
>ML675606.1:4444876-4499157 GCA_007922155.1 Mesoclemmys tuberculata
CTCCGCAGCGTGGGGCATGGGTCGCTTGCTGATCGATTCCCTGCAGCTTGAGGTCTTCAAATCTCACTTTTGAGGATTTCAATAACTCAGTCAAGGGTTAGGGGTCTGGGTAGGGTTTTGTGGCCTGCCTTGTGCAGGAGGTCAGACTAGATGATCATATTGGTCCCTTCTGACCTATGAGTCTATGAGTCTATGAGAGTCAGGGTCCCTTGGCTTTCTTGCTAGTCCTCATCAAAGGGGTAAATTTAACTTTAGCAGAAAAGTCTATTTTCTTTAGTTGATACCACAGTGGACATACATCAGATCATTTTGCTGAGTTGATTTACTAAATTTGCAGGATAGAATCAAACCTCAAAACTTTTCTACTGAGTGATTAAAGTCTATTCCTTTGGATGGAGTACATAGGAAAATTAGTTTTCTTACCAGTAATTTTGGTGTGTTGCAATATGGATCTCCTTCTGTATGAAGAAATCACAGTTGAAGAGTATTTCCTCCTAAGCCAGTGGAATGGAAACAGAACTGTCTTAAAAATATATGTCGTATTTCCTCCTGCTGGCATCTCTGAAATCAGCTACACCCACAGCTAAGTCACAAAACTACAATAAGTATTACTATTACTGAAGTATTTGTATGACTGAAGAAACAAATACAGCCATTACGCCAGTGTAACCATCAGAGAGGCAAGGTAGGTGAATTAACATCTTTTACTGGAGCAACTTCTGTTGGTGAAAAAGACAAGCTTTCAAGGTCTTCTTTGGGTCTTGTCCTGACTTAAAGGAGAACAAAAAATCCCATCCTGAACCAAGACCAAGATTTTCAGAGGTTGGTGGCTGACGTTGGACTCTTAAATCCATATTATACAGTCTGATTTTCAAAAGTACTGATAATTCAACATCTCCTATTAGTAGCACCTACTAATTTCCCATGAGAAGTCAACAGGAACCATGTAGTTTGCAACTCTTTTGAAAATCAGGCCAGTTAATGAGGGGCCTAATATTATGGACCTACCAGCCAAATTTTAGTCACCTACTTATAAAATCTTGGTCCAAACATATACAAGATAAACATAAAAAGAGTCTGTCCAAAGCAGTGGGTCCATACTAGGAAAAAAATGAAATGTACAGGTAGCAAAGCTGTTGATAAATGGTATAGTCCAGGGGTGGCCAATCTGTGGCTCATGAGCTGCATGCAGTGCTTTTACAGTTAAAGTGCAGCTCGTGGAGCCCCCTCTGATTCCTCCATTCTCCACTTATCAGATGGGGGTGGGGAGCTTGAAGCTTCTGCCTTGCAGCAAGGTAGTGGGGCTAAAGTGGGACTACACCTCTGGTATAGTCAATTGGCTCATCAACATTTTGATTCATTATGAAATATATTCAAGATACCAAATAACCAATATCAATCAGGTTTATTGCTATAAGCCAATAATTACATAGTCCTAGAAAAAGATTCAGTACAATACTAGTGTCTGGAAAGCTGTCTTTTGCAGCATTGTTACATTCACCTTACACAGAAGGTATGCTCCCAAGGTTACACATTTCAGCTAAAAATATTTATAGGATAATTTTACAAGTGTCAAACCTCTTTACACATTGTTAACATCCAACCCATCACTTTGTCCTAGTTCCTTAACTTGTTGTTCTGTTCCTTTCCTTATCTTTGTTTTGGATACTAGCATTCTAGGTACTGATCCATGAATGTAGGAAGCTGTAGTTTGTACTAAGACATAAAAGGGAGGAAGGTCTAGTTTGTACTAAGACATTGAATGAATGTATCTTGATTAAACAAATTTCCTTTTTGCTTATGCCAAATGCTGAGTTGTATGTAAGGTAGGGTGGGGTGGGATGTAGGTTAGCATGAGTGAACAGAACTCTGGGGAAAAAACACAGTCCAATTCACCTCTTATAACTCCCAGATATTCATATAATATGGTATATACTAACCTAACACATATGGATTGGCTGACAAACATGTTTTCCTTTGTTCTTTGTGATGCAGAAAGACATCTCAATTCATGGGAGGCAGCAGGCAGTGACTGCCATTGACAGCCCTCTTGTAAGAGAATTAGTCCAAGATTAAAAAGATGCTGTAAAGGCTATTCATTTAGCTTTGAACTCTATAATTACTTTCTCCCCCAAAGGAATCATTTTATATCTCGTTATACAAATCTTCATCCTGAAATTCATTAAGAGCAGGTTGAAGAATCTATTGCCTGAAAATTGTATCTAAAGTGGATAGCAATTCTTTTTTGTGTGTGTTTATAGGTGGGTGGGTGTGTGCATGCACCTAAGTCCTAACACTATTACAGCTAACTGACTAACTCAAGTGGTGGGGGCCTAAGATTCTGGAAAAGGAGGTGCTGAGTTTTATCCACTGATAACTCTGAAAGTTATGGGGCCTGGGCATTCAGACACTATGAAGTCCTATGTCGACAAATAACCTTAGAAGCCAAATTAAACCACTTACTTTCCTTTAATTTACCCTAAATAAATTACCCTAAATTTCCTTTATTATCCTAATAAATCCTAATCAGGATTTATTCACTGGTAAAATACTGCATTGTTAGGAGATCTGTGGGTCTTAAAGGAATGGTCGGGCCTTAGAAACATCTATATATTGTGCATTGCACTGTTTGTGTAATCCATAAATATTAGCAATGGAGCAATATTTTATCTGCAGAGCAACAATGTTTTCCTTCTTTAAGTAGCTGCTTCAATTCTCTGTTCAACAGCCAATATTTTGAACTTTGGTTATACCCCTAGGTTATCATGCTCTCCATCCTTTTGGTCTTTACACACACACATACTTACTTCTTTTTTACCGCAGTGTATTGATTGTGAACTATGCTGGATACAGTATTGACTGGCATCCTGGACTGTTGCATGAGGATTATTGCTAAAGACTTTTTTCTTCTTCTGAGGAAGTGCCTTTTTCCTGGAAAAGAAAAGTTATGTTTTTAATAGTATTTATTGCTCATTCTCAGGCATTCAATCAAACTTTTGTTGCCTTTCTAATATGTATTATAAAATAGGAAATAATTATTAATTTTGTCCTCCTACAAGGTGGCATGTGCTTTGCATTGGTTCATTGGGAGATGCAAACTTTATATTTTGAAATAACTGAAAGGAAACCATGTTGTTATCAGAATATTTTCCTAACTTGTGGTGAAGTTAAGAACAAATATCATCCTAGAAATGGGGTTCAAATACAGATGGAAGAGATTTAACAAATATCAAGTGACACAAAACTGCTGCCAGTGATGATATCCCATAATCACAAAAACAATCATTCAAGCTCAACAGATCTGTTGATGATCACAAGCATCTTGGGTAATGAAACCCAAGTATGTTGAATTGCCAGGCATTCTGCAAGGATCTCAGGGGACTGAAGGTGTGTGTTGTTTTATTATTCACGAAAGGTTATTAAGGAAGGAGAGTCCAGGCTTTGTAATTGGTTTATTGTGAGTATTGTTATTATTTTTAATGAACCTGTATATCCACTGCATGAGATGGTATCATATTTACAAGTCCAAATAAATCATTAAACTTATCCAAAAGGAGGCGGACTAGAGCTTATTGTATATGAGGTGAAACTTCAATGCCCAATTTGACTTGACTGAGTCTGGTTTGATTTGACTGACTCTTGACTATACCCTAGGTGCTACTTTGTTCCCCTCTTAGGAAAACCCATGGAGGAGCCAGAAAAATATGTCAGGTTCCCGATTCAGGTTTCCCTTTTCCATAAGGAGAACAATTTGCCTCCCTTATGTAAGAAAACTGAATATCCATATAAACCAAACAGATCACAAGCATCCGAGGTGATGCAGGACCAGGGGCACTGGCTTCCTGGCAGCATGACTTTAATGGAACCATACAGCCAGCACCTGGGGACCATTAACCCTTTTTGTGGCATAGTTTGGCTCCTTAATACTGTCTGAATTGTGTCATCAATAGAGCTTGCTTGGGTTATGGCTTGGAAGCCCAGTTGTCTTTTACATTTTTAATTGTTTTATAGTGTCCCATTAGATGTGACACTACAATGCTCACGAATTTGAATCTTTATTCCAAGGGCCTGAACTAAATTAATTTGGCTCTGGTAATTGACAGTTATACAATATCTCCGAGGGTCACATTATGTTTATGTACCTTCTAGAACTTTTCCTCCCCTTGAAGCACAAGAATGATCACTTGCTGGAATATTGTTCCCCAGGACAGTATTTTCAAGGGCATTATTCCATATACTAATGATATCCAGTGTCTTGATTCTGCAGCTCTCACACACTACTGCCAAAGAGAGTGCGGCCTTTGTATGGGCTGCATGATAAGGCCCCAGAAGAGTAAGTAGCCACTGATCCAGATGTAAGTAAAATAGATGAGCTATCTATATGCGTCCAGCCATCTCTTTGAAGTTTGCTAGAATATTTCATCCCATGTCTATTTGTCATATGTTTTAAATATTCATGTATGATGTTTTCCTACATTATGATTTTTTTGTAGGGGTTCAGCAGTTACAGTCCCTTCTCCATTCCTAAAGTTTCAGAGAGATAAATGTCAAAAGGAATAGCACTTTGCGTGCCATCAGACCTGTCAGTCAATTATGATGATTAACTGGAACGGATATATCTCCTGCATGTCAATCATTTTGCATCTAGAAACACAAAATTTAATGAAATGATAATGATTTTATTAATAAATCAAACCGTGGCTAAAGTCATTTTAGAAAAATGTATGGCAATTTGCAGTTGACTAGAAATGGCTATAAGCTAATAGAGAGGTTGGTAATGGTTCAAATTAATGGTCTAAAATTTTAATTTAGTTTTAATAAAAATATTATTGTACTATAGTTAAATATTTATTGGTAAAGAAAATTAATTAAGGTATAATATGCAAATAAAGGAAAATTGAGTTTCTGGTGTAATGCAGCCATAATTATATACAAAATGGGTAATTAAATTCTAAGTTATGGAACTAGTCATAAAAGTCTTGGACTATGCAGCTGCTAATCTGTGGAAGCTATACTGGTCTCTATAAATCTATCATGTGTCAAGACTATTTCACCTGCAAGATTATAGGATGTGAGGGAGTTTCTGAGACCAGCCAGAATACCAGTGTCATGACCTCTTCTTTCTATCTGCAGTGAAAGAGGAGAGACGAGGTTTGCTAAAGTGAAAAATCAGGGGGGATTATTTTTTTCATTCCTCAACAGTTGCAGGAATATTAAAAATAACCTGACCTTGTGATACTTGGTCCAGTGCACATAAATGCCTGATGTTTCAATAGCATTGAATTGTTTTCCAAACACGTTTTCCCAACTAGCTATAAAATATTGTAATGCCAAATTACCAATGGGATTTTTCCACGCCACTGAGATTGTGTTACCATTTATGTAATTAATGCAAAATTATTTCCATTGGGGACACATTATAAAGGCCAAAACTAAGATACTAGTGAACTCATGCTTTTATGAAAAAGTGTAATTTAAAAAGAAGAAAAAAAAGCTTATATCCTGACAAACATCAGAAACAAGGAAATTCAAATATAATGCAGCACCAAAATTCTTAACATAGAAGCCTAATGAGGCTAAGATTTGCTGCATATATTTCTTTATCTGTACAGTCATTGATGCAGGGACTGTAGGTGAAATCTTGGGCTCTGTTGAAGCCATTGGCAAAACTTTCACTGATTTCAAATGGGCCTGGATTTTGCCCAATGTCAAAAGAATAATAAAGTGTTGTTATAGCCTTTCTGACAGTTGCTCATAGTGATAACACTATTATGGTCACCACTTTTACAAAATTGTGACAAATCTTGTACAAAGTATGCCTTGTGAGGTATCATTTGAAAAGTCAGTCTGCTGAATATAATGGTCCTCTTAAAATGTGAGTATCAACATTGTTTATGGAGTTATGAGATTTTGCTATATGCTTGTTACTGAAACGTTGTGAGTCTGAGAGATGCCCAGAGATTAACCCCTCAGAAGTAACAAAGGACAGTAAACAAAAGCCTTACATACACATAAATTGTGAGCAAGAAATTTGCAATTCACTTGAGAGACACTATGAATCTCATGCACATCACAGACTCATTGTCTGCAAGTGGGTGGGATGCTCCTCAAGGAGAGGAGGAAGGTATAATATAATAGACAATGGCTTCTTCATCACCCCTCTTCTCCCCCATTTCTACTGAAACAAGATTGCTTGAAAGACTTTGAACTTGGAGTTTAGTCCCAGGCTGGGAAGGGAATCCATCATCTGTATTAAGAATTCTGAACTGCCTGCAACATCAAGATGGTTGAAACAATTGGTTTCCTTCAAATAGTAACTTGGTAAAGTTTAGGAAATGGCTTGCATGTTTATGTTTTATTTCTTTCGTAACCAAATCTGATTTCTATGCCTTTATCACTTATCACTTAAAAATCCATCTTTCTATAGATAATAAACTTGTTTCAATATTTTATCTAAAACTGCATATTTGATTGAAGCATTTGAGAAATCTCTACTGAGGTTAACAAAGACTGGTGAATATCCATTACCCATTGATGGAATGGCAAACTAATTAATAAGCATGCATTGTTCAAGAGGGTTGGGGGGATGTGCGAGTGTCTCCCTGTATATAGTTCATGAGCGGTTGTGAGACCACTCATGTAACTTTGGTTGTTCCTTCACATGCTAATGGCTGTGTGAGAGTAAAGCCTGGAGAAGCTGATTTTCACTAGCAGAGCAGTGTGAAAGGTACTCTGAGCTAGAGAGTCAAGGAGGCATAGCAATTCCACCATCAATATTGTACCCTGGAGGATGTCACTCTCATATATATTGTGATCAATAGGCATTGATGCGGTTCGATAAAGGCAGTGGTGAGTACATTCATTTTAAATTGCTTTAATTCTTATGGGGCTTTGTCTGAACATTTTTGTATCTGTGAGGTTTGAGGGAAGGTATTTTATCTGAATAAATGCAACCATAAAAAAGAAAAAGGAACTCTTCTTAGAACTATGGTATTTAAATAAGGTAAATTATGCAGGGAGTGGTCTGTGACATCATTTGAAAGATTACCTGAAATACATGAAGAATTTACAGCTCTGATGCTGCCAGTATTATATTATGCTGCTTTAAAAAGTCACTGAAAATGATTAGTTCAGCATCTGATGGAGATGTTTCATCCAGAGAGAATCATGCAGCACTGGAGGAGGGAAGAGCAGACTAGGAAGTGGTGAAGGAAGGACTGATCATCTATGTAAATGACTCACCTTTCATGGGTTCTCTGACATCTGCAGGCCTTCCTTAGAAATCTTAAGTCATGTGGGTTAAGAGGGTCATGTAATCTGATGCCTCTCAAAAGGATTTATTTAACTTAAGTGCCAGTGTTGACACAAAAACAAATGGATATAAACTGGCCATCAACAGATTTAGGCTTGAAATTAGACAAAGACTTCTAACCATCAGAAGAGTGAAGTTCTGGAATTGTCTTCCAAGGGAGCAATGTGAGCAAAAAAACCTAAATGGCTTCAAGACTGAGCTTGATAGATTTTTGAAGGGGGTGACATGTAGCCAATATGTGACTGCTAGTAGCAAATATCCCCAAAGTCCAGTGAATAGATGGGGAGGGCTCTGAGTTACTGCAGAGAATTCTTTCTTATGTGGGTGGCTGATGGACCCTGAGCATTTCAGCAACTGATTTCCATATTTGGGTTTAGGAAGGAATTTCCCCCTGGGTCAGATTGGCATAGACCTTGGTTGTTTTTTTTTTTTTGTCTCCTGCTGCATGGGGCATTGGTCACTTGCAGGTTTAATCTAATGTAAATGGTGGATTCTCTGTAACTTGAAGTCTTTGAGGAAGGGGCAATGCAGGGGTGGGCATGTAGGGTCACATACTCCCCCCAGATTTTCTGTTTGTCTTGTATTGAGCATGCTCACACATGCTCAGTAACACTGCTGAAGCCGGCTGCCCTCACTCTCTCCCTACATTATCGGCAGGCACAGTTCATCTCTGATTCGTGGACTTCAGAGGTTATGGGTCTATTACAGGAGTGGGTAAGTGAGGTTCTGTGGCCTGCAATGTTCAGGAGGTCGGACTAGATGATGATGATGTTTCCCTCTGGCCTTAAAATCTGTAGGGTCAGTCCTGTATAGCCTGCCACCCTGAAGAGTCTTAAAGAAATTCTGGGAGCCAAAATTCTCTCGTTAGATTTTTACTTTATGTAAGAGATTATCTGTGGCCCAATCTAACTTCACTGGGGATTTTGAACAGGCCCATGGTCCCTAGCATTAAGCTCTTTGAGTCAGAGAAGACCTCATGTTCTTACATGTCAGTAGCGTATCATGCACAATTCCTACCCTCTATAGAAATAAGAATATAGAAAAATTCTCTCTTCACAGAGAAAAGACAATTAAATGGTGTTTTCTTTTGCTTGTAAGTTTACCAAAAGCCTTAGTTCTTCCACTATTGTGTTACTTAGAATAATACCCACTCCCCTTCTCCCCGCCCCCCCCCAAAAAAAAGACTGGAAACAATATAAGAAATTGATCTGATAGCTTCAGAAACACAAAGGTTCTGCTTAGTACTACACTGTGAGTATTTGTTAAATGTATTGAACTATTAAATAAACAAAACCATCATGGCTGATACCGTCGCTGTAATGCCTAACACATCAAAATCTGTTCTGCTTTATTCCTTTTTTGACACTGTACTAAAAACAGTATTTCCCTCTGAAAAATAAGTACAATTTACTTTCCTCTCCCCTGAAAGGCAGAGAGGCCATTTCTGCTCAGCCTACTCAGGCAAGTTGTCCCATTGCCTTCAAATGGGTTATTGGCCCGAGTAAGGGAAGCAAGATTTGGACAATACTTTTTCAACTGTAATTTATCATCCTGAATGTGACTGATAAACCTTTGAATAGACATGCCCACTTTACTAAAAGAAAAATACTCTTTAGCCTAGAAGTAATATTTTACAGGTATAAACATAGTATATTCCCATATATTAATATTTTAGGTTAATGTGTAAGGAACAATCCCTGGTATAATATAAAATTATATACATATAACTGCTACCCTTTATTAGGGTCTTCCATCCTAAACTGCTTTACAAATTAAAAGTAGTGCATGCATAATAATTACTTGGCACATGTCAAGATTTCTCATTCGTTACTTTGGATAATGTATATTGTGTAACTGCTAAGTATTATTAATTATGATGTGTGATGGGATGTACAAACCCCACACTGGGCTGGAAGGGGTTAACGGATGATATCGGGCCCAGGTTGCAGGCCCCTCCAGCCCTACAGAGCTAGCTTCAACTGGAGAAGGGGTTAAAAAGAGAAAAGAGTTAAGAAGAGAGGAGGCAGGAGAGGAGGACATACCTACCCTGAAGGTTCCTGACAAGGGCACCAGAAAAGCCTCCTTGAGGAAATAAAAGTGTAGGCTGAGCCCATTTGGGGCTGACAATTTGGTAGCCTTTTCATTTTCTTTTCACCTTATTTTGGACTGGAAGTTGGGAGAGAAAAGCAGATGGTAGGCAGTGATCCAGAGAATGTAACTCAGAGGGTGTCAAACACTGTTGACTTTCCTAGGGCCCTGGCTCAGAGCCTGGTGGAGTGGGCAGGATCAGGTTCCCTTACCACTGCCCCTATTAGAGGAGGTACTCAAGTGACCTGCCCACCTTACTGCACCCTTGATTAAAAGACGGCAGGGTCAGCAACTGGGAGGTAGCATTAAGCGCATTAACCACTAGGCCACCTAACCCAGTGAGGACTCTATTACAGATGCCTAAAATGAACTTCCAGCACACCGATACATTATAAATACCTTTTACAAGAAGTTGTTACAAATTTAATGGAAGTTTAAGGAACGATTTAAGCAATCTAATTAGCCAATATCTGGGTGAAATTCACTACGATGCAGAGCTAAAGACATTATGGAGCTATTCACCACATAAGGGCTATGAACACTCACTTTAGTCCTCAAAACAGAGCTTGTCATCCATAGTTCTTGTGCAGCCCCTCTGCACAGGGGTTAATTTCAAAATGCACAAGGACTATTCACTCTATTTTGAAGAGGTAATTGGGACTTGAATTGAAATGTCCTGTCTATTTCAGTTAAAAATGGTCAACTAATTTAACAAACAAATAAATAAGTTAGGACCTAATCTTGTAAATACTAAAGCATGTGAATAACTTTTCTCATATATGTAGACACACTGAATTTCTATGGAAGTATTCAAGAAAGTGAAGCTACCTACATGCTCTCCTATGTTTTCAGGATCAAACCCTTATGTTGGCATTTTCATCTGATATTTTCAATGACTTCTACTCACGGTATTTCCTGAGAATTAATAAATGGCTGGAGTTAAAACTTTAAACCATTCCTTCCTCCCAGCCAGTTACAATTTCCCCAAAACTGCCTTGTGACTTCATTGCTTAATTGGAACATGCCAGTTTTCCCCTTTGTAGTGTTTTTTCCAATAAGGGAATTTTGGATAATCCTGGTATTGTTTAAAAGACACTTCAAAAAAGGTAAATAATTTTGGGTTTTTTACAAGATGACCTTTTTAAACATGGAAAAGACTGTAGTATACATTTCTCATCATATCTCCAGTTGTCTCTTGGGAGGGAATTCCTATATGTCTGCTTTATCCTAATTAATTTAAGCATCAGTATGTATCATTGATAAACCGTTGCCACATGCAGCCACCCCCTAGGACTACAGTGCTGGCTGAAAATCATTAATTTGTAAAAGTGGGAAGAAAAAAAGGAAAGATTTTTTCTAACCTTTTCATAAATATTTTCGAGAAACATTAATTTTACACAGAGGGGGAATTTTATTTTTTGCCCAGCTTTGTGCCTGTGAACTCAGCTTGTGTGAATAACAATATTCATTGTTGGATGAAAGTCATAAAGGAGCATAGAAAAAGCATGCAAATATTTTACCCAGGGAAAACAAGTCATCTTAGGATAGCCAGATTTTATTATCATCGGTTATAAACCACATCCATGATTTTAAACACATCAGTTATAAACTACTAAAAGGCTTAGCACTAGCTTTCAAAACAGAAGCTTCACTGCATAAAAAGCCTGAATTAAACTTCAACAAGCACAATAGCTGATGAGATTAAGATTAATTCATATACAGCAGCTGTCAGGATAGTCCATATGCTTTTCATAGCAGCATTTCACTGTCAAAAATTGAACGGATGGTTTTTCATTTCCTTTTGATGAACAGATGAGAAATAAAGAAAGCTAATATGAACCAAAAAGTAATTAAGAGAAATAGCTAATAATGCTCCTGTGAATTTGCTTTTCCAGTCTCCACATCTATATAAGAAAATGTTCAAGACAGTTTTTTCAAACACCTTGAAACTCTGAGAGGAAACTTTTTGCGGGATTACTTACTCTGATTAATGATAGTATAAACAGAAATCCTGTGTATAACATGAAAAGCTGCAATTTTCCTCAATAGTGTGATTCTAGTGGTATTATAGCATGTTGGCAAGCTTCTCTTCACACTTCCTCATCTTCAGGCTTCCATAGAACACCACCTGGTAATTATGGTAATTTGGATGAAGTTCACCCAACACAAGGCCCTATGCACCAGGTTAAGCTCCATATTAAGGAGCAAGTCTGGGTCATCTGGATACTAGGCATACACACAGAAGAGGATAGGAAGAATGCTCTCCTCCCACTGAAACTGTAGAGCTTCTGAAGAGGTTTCGCCAGCCCAGTAACTGGTGTATTCTCTGTGACCTCCAGATGGCTCTGCCCTAAGCCAGCTGGTTCATCACAGGGGTGCCTGTGGACTTGAGCTCCACTCCACCTTCTGTTCAGCCCCCCAGAATCCTATCTCTGTTACACATTGGAACTGCACCACACTGCTACCAAAGGATACAGGATTTTCCCATATGGGCATAAGTGGTGCCTAGGACCCTGAGCTGTCCCTAACCTCTAGGGTGTAATTCACCCAGTGCAGGAGTCCAGCCCAAATCACTAAAGCCCTCAAATTTGGGTTTATCCTGGGAAGTATATGAGACATTGTCACTAGATTGCCTCCTCCTGGTTGCTCTGGGGATTAGCTCCTATCAGATCGGATGCCCCTTTCTGCCACTCATCCACATGCCCTGCCTCTCCCTCTTCATGATTTGACTCTTCCTGCTTCATGGCTTGTCCCTCCAGCTAGGTCACTGTAGTCTTCCCCTTCTGGGGGTGTTGTGTATAACAAAATCTCTCAGGACCCACTGCCCCTTAATGGTGCCATATCTCCACTGGCTGGTAGGTGAACCCAGGCCCACCCTCTACATTGGGTTCCATCCCAGGGACCCTACAACAAGAAGTCAAACTCTGGATGACCTAAATCTTATTGCTGTATCCCTGGGCCGTTTCCTATTTTGCCTTCCCTCACGCTGAGTGTGACTGCAGCCGCTCTCTCTCTGCAACCCCTTTTTACTGTGAACTGCTGGGCTTAAAACAGGCCACTCCTGTTCCTCTCCAGCTGATCTTCATCTCTAATTAGTCCTCTTGGCTCCTCCTCCAGATGCAGCCTAGATGGTTAATTGGCCCACATGGCCACCTTAACCCCTTCAGGACTTGTGTGAGGTGCACACCCCATCACAGGCATCTTCAGATCATATTCATTAGCACTTTAAGTCAAGTGTTAACTGGGAGTTCCAGGGGTTAAAGACTATCCTGCTATTCACTAAGCCACACAACCTACCACTGCATTCAATTTTTCACAGAATCTTCTTGTTGTTAAGTATGGGGAACGGCCTAAAGAAGATTACAGGATATTGGAAATTCAATGCCATCTTTTAGCTGTACCACACAAAAAAAAGAGATTATGTTAAATCGAGTCTTACGCTGTTAAAAGAGAAACACTGCAAGAAGTCAGGCTTTGGATAAATAATACTTGTTTTATTACAGTGTTTCTTAAGCAGCTTTTCTAGGAATCACTTAATAAAAATGTAATACAACGTTTCAATGTGTGTGTGTATGTGGGTTGGATTACATAAACTGCACAGGTCACTGAAGATTTTTGCTCTGTGCACATTAATGGAGTGTTATCAGGTAAAACAGAACTCATTGCTGTGATTACACTAACCACCCTGAGTCAATTCTGATACCACTTGTGATGCACAGGAATTACTGCAGAGCAATGTAATTCCTGCCTTTAGTGCTAAATCTATAAATGGGGCAGAACAAAAAGGAGTAACAGACTGCATTTTCAAACCTTCCCCAACTCCCAAAGGCTTTTACTATGACTGTGAAAGTACATGAACTTTAATGGAGAACAAATTAAATGACAGTTTAAATCTCATCCGTGTGGGTGTGCATGTGGTGATATGAATGATTCCTGTTCATTGCAGTGATTCATCTTATCTGTCTCTAGAAGAAAAACTGTGGGAATTGGCTCAGTGCTGTGCTTCTAAACAACAGTATGATTTATCTTCATTCTGTGTTTTCCAGGGAGACCCAACGGTCTGTTTCTCAGGTACTGAACTGTTGCATCAATTGGATCCACCCCATAATTCTGAATGAAGGTCACTAATTTTCTCTTCATATTTTTACCCTCAAGCCCCTCCAATACTCTGCTGTCTGGATAGTTAGCCTCCAACCAGGAAAAGGGTAGATCAGACAGCTTTCAAAGAGATGCTGGAAAATGCTTCCTCACTGGCTGGCTAATAGAGTTTGTTAGTTGTTATCTAGACACTAGACTTCACTTAAGAACGATGGGCAAAATGCAGTCATGTGAAGAGTGCCTGCACAAGGTCAGTGTGTCACATGTATGCCACTGAGGCCCTAAAAAAAGGATTTAGTAGTACTAAAAGCAGTGCTCCACAAAGGGGTGAATTTCCTCATTATTCCAATTAATTATCCTATGTCAAGAGTGTAAAGGAGTCACAGGCCAAGAGTCTGCTTTTAGCTCTAAAATGTGCTGGCATACACACAGGGCCCCAGAGCAGACAGGAAACATTTTAATGACCCTGAACTAAAGTGACAACCTTAAAGATGATGTCACCAATATATATATGTTCACACCAATACATGCAACTTCCATCATGACAGACTTAGTGATGGGCAAACCTCAAAATGCTTGGAAGTAGGACTTGCTGCGTGATTTTGGGCAAAGTACATTTCTCCTCCTCCTAGCTGCAGTTTCCTACTTCATGTGGGCGTTGCAATAACTAATTTCATCTATGTTCGTAAAGTGCTTTAATATTCCTGAATAGGTGTCAGGGATGTGTAAAGTACAGCATTATGGTCATTATTATTATCATAGAAAAGTAAGGCTTCTATCAAGAGTGTTCTGATTTTTATAGCATGAATATAACTATGAGACACCCCAACATATTTTGTTTTGGAAGGTAAGCATTAATGGAAATGAGAATCTTTGTATTCTGTTTTGCTTGTTCTTCTGTTTATTTTAAATGCAGAAAATACATTTTAAAGAACAAGCACATTGACAATTCAAAAGCATGTGGGAGAAATAAATACAAAAATACATTTGTTGGAATAGTCTATAGATCACACTGTTGTCTTTCAAATAGGGCTGCACATAAGTTTTGATGAACCTGGGGCAAAATCTGACACTGAGGGCCCCCATCTTCCCCACCATGAAAGTGAGGCCCCACGTGCAGGGAGAGGTAGAAAGTGAGCCTATGTCACACTCACTCTGCCATGGAAGCTCCTGTCCTGCAGAGCGTGGCCTGGTTTGCTGCTCCAGGCATTGTAGCCTGGTGTACAAGATCACAGCACCATTCAGGTTTGGCCTGGCCACTGCTCTGTCATGGGTGACTGGGCCAAATTTGAGTGACTAGCATTTCAACCTGGTGAATGGGGTTACATCACCAATTTAGGTTTACCGGCAAAACCAGAGTGACATTCTGAACCCACATGGCAGGTTGCAATACCCTCATCCAAATTAAACAGGTTTGGAGACCCTCTCAAATGGGTGACCTGTGGTAAACTGCCCTTTTGCCCATCCCTGGGCAACCCTCTCTCTAATCTCCCTAATTTCAAGAAATGTCATTTTAGTCCTAAAGTTATCTACATTCCACACATATTTAGTTTTCATCTTCCCCTTTAATTGGTGCAAAATATTTACATCAGAAATAAAAAGCCATGAATCTGAGGTTCTAGCGTGAATAATTTACACAAAAGGAAGGTATACCTGAGCATTGTAAGGCTCCTTACAACGTAACTGGGTGACAAAATGGCAGATGAAATTCAAAGTTGATAAGTGCAAAGTAATGCACATTGGGGAACATAATCCCAACTATACTTACAAAATGATGTGGTCTGAATTACCACTCAAGAAATAGTTAGTCAGCCTTTGCAGTAGCTGCGGCTCTTCAAGATATGTCCCCCTATGGGTGCTCTACTCTAGATACTCTAGCACCCCCTGCACCATTGATCAGAGATGGGATTTCTCATAGCAAAGTCCATTCAGCCCACACATACAGGTTAATCAGTCTCGTGCCCCATGCCACTGTTAATATAGCACTGCATGGGCAAACCGCCCTCAGTTCCTTCTCTACAGTGAAGCTACATAGCAGCGAACTCCAAATCAGAGGAAAAAGAGGGCAGGTAGAGGAGTACCCAAAAGGGGTCACATCGTGAAGAACCATAGTTACTAAACAGGGTGAGTAACCATTTCTTCTTCAAGTAGTGTCCCTATGGGTGCTCCACTCTAGGTGACTAACAAGCAGTTCCCTCTAAAGCAGGGGATCTTCGGAGTTGAGTTCAGTATGGAGGAAAATACAGCCAAACTGAAAACAGTATCAGACGCAAAATCATGAGTTACAGCATAGCATGCAGTGAACATATGTAGAGAAATCCAAGTAGTGGCTTTCCAGATCTCAATAGTGAGCATATTCTTAAGGAAGGTCAAGAAGTGGCAATGGACCTTGTAGAATGAGTGCATATATTCAAAGACTGTTGAATATTGAGTGATTTGTAGCAAGAGTTAATGCAGGCTCATATCCATTTGGAAAGCCTCTGGTTAGAGACTGCAGACCCTTTTGCTCTATCTGCTACTGAGACAAATAGCTTGTGGGTCTTTCTGAAGGACTATGTCACATCCAGAGAGAAGGCTAGGGCTCTCCTGACATCAGAGATGTGTAACAGTGCCTCCTTGTTATCTGGACATGGTTTGAGACAAGCAGGTGAATGGGTTGATTGATATGAAACTCAGAAGAAACCTTAGGTAAGCATTTGGGGTGAGGCTGCATCATGATCTTTTCCTTAAAAAAATATTGTCAAAATCGGGTATAACATCAAGGCCCCTATTTCTCCAACCTGTCACGCTGACGTGATGGCTAATAGTAATACCATTTTCATTGAGAAAAGGAGCTCTGAGAAGGTAGCCATCCATTAAAATAATAGTCCTGTGCAGGATTTAAGGACCAGATTGAGGTCCCATAGTGGAGTAGGGCATTGGAGCAGCTGATTGAGCTCTCTGAGGGATCTTGCTGTGCTTCTGTGGGGAAAGACAGAATAACCATTTTTTGAGGGGGAGGAAAGCCATGACGGCTGCTAGGTGGATTATTATGGAGCTCATTGACAGTCCCAAGGTTTTCAGAGTTATGGTACAGTCCAGTGTCACTGACCAACTTGATTGTCTTCTATGTTGATCTGATTGGCTCAGTGGTTGTGGGGAAAGTGGTGATCGTGATATACTTGACTTTATCAAAGCTTTTGATACAGTCTCCCACAGTATTCTTGCCAGCAAGATAAAGAAGTATGGGTTGGCTGAATGGACTATAAATTGGATAGAAAGCTGACTAAATTTCTGGGTTCAATGGGTAGTTATCAACAGCTCAATGTCAAGTTGGTAGCTGGTATCAAGCAGAGTGTCCCAAGGTCAATCCTGCAGTCGTTTTCCTTCAACATCTTCATTAATGATCTGGAGGATGGGATGGATTGCACCCTCAGCAAGTTCACAGATGACACTATGCTGGGGGGACTGATAGATATGCTGAGGGTAGGGCTAGGATACAGAGTGACCTATACAAATTGGAGGATTGGGCCAAAAGAAATGTGTTGAGGTTCAACAAGGACAAGTGCAGAGTCCTGTACTTAGGACGGAAGAATCCCATGGACTGCTACAGACTGGGGATTAACTGGCTAAACAGAGAAAAGGAACTGGGGGTTACAGTGGACAAGAAACTGGATATGAGTCAACAGTGTGCCCTTGTTTCCAAGAAGGCTAACAGCATATTGGGCTGCATTAGTAGGAGCTTTGCCAGCAGATCGAGGGAAGTGATTATTCCCCTATATTCAGCACTGGTGAGGCCACATTTGGAATATTATGTCCAGTTTTGTGCCCTCCACTACAGAAAGGATGTTGACAAATTGGAGAGAGACCAGCGGAGGGCAACAAAATGATTAGAGGACTGAGACACATGACTTTTGAGGAGATGCTGAAGGAACTAGGCTTAGTTAGTCTGCAAAAAGAAGAGTGAGGGGAGATTTGATAGTAGCCTTCAACTACCTAAAGGGTAGTTCCAAAAAGTATGGAGCTAGACTGTTCTGTGATGACAAATGACAGAACTAGGAGCAATGGTTTCAAGTTGCACTGGGGGTGGTCTAGGTTGGATATTAGGAAAAACTTTTTCTCTAGGAGGGTGGTGAAGCACTGGAATGGGGTGTCTAAGGAGGTGGTGGCCCAGTTTGACAAAGACCTGCTGGGATGATTTAGTTGGGGGTTGGTCCTGCTTTGAGGAGAGGGTTGGAGTAGGTGACCTTATGAAGTCCCTTCAAACCTTCATCTTCTATGATTCTATGCAGTAGTGATGAGGTCATTGGTGAAACATGTTTGAAGTCACACCAACTGACAAACCACATCTATTTTTGAGAGTATGTGTAGTGAGTAGGTTCTTTCCAGCTGTATAAAAGTACTCTTTTTATTTCCTCTGCACAGTTTGCCTCTAATCCCGTGAGCCATCGACCAACAATGCTTTGAGATGAAGCATTGTGAGATTGGAGTAAAGGATCTTCCTGTCTTCCTGGGAGAGGAGATGAGACCAGAGAGCAAACAGCCAACTGTATCAGATAAGGAATCCATGTTTGTCTGGGCCAATTAGGAACTATTAAGATGACTTTGAATTTTTTTTATTTTGAGCATAACTTTGTCTATTAGGGGAGTCAGTGGGAATGTGTACAGAAAAGTTGATGACAATGAGGGTGAAAAGCATTCCCTATGTGTTGGTACCCAGTTTGCCCCTCAAGCAGAAGTGGGTACATAACTTTTTTAACTCTTGGTGAACAAGTCCATCTGAGGGGTGCCCCACTGATGGAATATGTGGTGTAATATGCTGAACCTTATTTCCCACTCATGGTCTTGGAAGAAGTATCTACCGAGTGCATCTGAAGTCACACTCTAAACCCGTGAGAGATAGGTCACTGTGATGAAAATCCGGTTGCATATCATCAGTTTCAAATCTTGACAGCCTTGGAGCAGAGGGAGGGGGAACTTGCTCCTCCTTGGGGACTGATGTGAAACATGCATGATATATTGTCTGTCGTGATCTTTACATGTTTGCCCAGTAGGGCAAGTAGGAACCAGAGACCAGATTACCTCACCACTCTGAGTTCCAGGAACATGGCTTCTTGTGAAGTCCACTTGCCTTGCGTCATGTGAGTGTCTAAATGCGCTTCCCACCCTAACAGAGAAGTTATGACAACCATTGAGGGAAAATATGCAAATGGAACTCCTGTGCACACATTGTGATGTTCTTTCCACCAGTTTAGGGATTGTTTTATGGAGGTAGGTATGGAAAGTAGTATATTTAAACTGTGTCCATTTGGTGAACATACATTTCTGAGCCACCCTTGAAAGCAGCACATTCAAAGCCTTAGGTATTCTGTGATTAAGCTGGTGATTGTCATGTTTTCCAATAATTGAAGACAGTTTCAGACCAAAGTTTGGGGGCTCAGATGAATTATGTGGGCTGTGTTGGAAAGGGCCACAAATCTGGACAGAGGAAGGTAAACTCTTGCTGTTACTAAACTGAGATGTGCCCCTATGAACTCAAAATTTTGCACAGGTTTAAAGTGGATTTGTGGATGTTCAAATGCAATTCAATGAGGAGATTGATGACCTCAGAAGTTGCCAGAGACATCCGTTTCAGGAAGCAGACTTTCAGCAGCCAATCGTCCAGGAATGGGAATACTTTAATGTGGAGCTGGGCTGCTACTGTCAACATAACTTTCAAGAAGACCCTCAGGGCAGATGACAGGCCAAAGGGGAGCATTCAATATTGAAAGTGAAACATGGGTTGGCTGACTGTGAAACATAGAAGTTGTTTGTGGAAATATGCATGGAAATATGCATCTTGAAGGTTGAGTGCTGAGTACCAATCCCCTTGCTCTAGTGACAGAATTATCACTGCAAGAGTCACCATTCTGAATTTTTGTGCCTTCGCATAGGTGTTGAGTAGTCTCAAATTTAGGATGGGGCTCCAACCTCCATTCATTTTTGGTCCCAGGAAGAACCTTGAAAAAAAGACTTTCCCTCTGCACTGCATGGGGACTGGTTCTATAGCTCCTAAGTGTAAGAGAGTGACCATTTCTTGACAAAGCGAGCTCTCATGAGAGGGGTCCCTGAAGAGGGATGGGGAAGAGGTGTTTGTTAGTGGAAGTGTAGTAAAGTGGATGGTATATTCTGTGGAGATGATCTTCAAAACTCACTAATAACACTAATAACTAATAATAAAACACTAATATGATGAATAACTATTAATAAGAAAAGAAGATAAAATTGAGGAAATCTCAACAAGACAACTGCCAGAGCTCCGTCTGAGGCCAAGGTGGTTGAGAAGGAACAGAGGGCAGTTCATCCATACAGTTCTATGTAACAGCGGCATGGGGCATGAGACTGACTAACACACATGCCAAGGCCGAATGGATACTGCTATGAGAAATCTTCAATTAAAGATGCAGCACCTACAGTGGAGCACTCATAAAGACACAATACAAAGAAGAAGAAAGAAATCTTGGAGTCATCCTGATAGTTCTAAGAAAACATCTGTTCAATGTGCAGTGGCAGTCAAAAAAATCTAAGACTGTTAGGAACCATTAGAAAAGGGCTTGATTATAAGACAGAAAATATCATGGTGCCACTTTATAAATCCATGGTACTACACCTTGAATATCGCATTCAGTTCTGTTTTCCCCATCTCAAAAAAGATATATTAGAATTGGAAAAAGTACAGAGAAGGGCTTCAAAAATAATTAGGGGTATGGAACAGCTTCCATCTGAGGAGAGATTAAAAAGACCATTGGTCTGACCCAGTATGGCCATTCTTATGTTCCTGAATGAATAATTTTTTCTTCCTCACTTTGGATTTTGCTCACACATGGTATAGCATATTTGGGTCTTGGCAGGCAAAGAGGCAGGCTTACACTATGGATCACTTTTTCATGTGTGGACACCTAATTGATTCCCTATACATGCAGTCTCACCCATAACTTATGCACTAGTCACCGGTGTGTATACAGATCATATCATTGCACACACAGGGCTTTGTCCTTATGCTCAGCTGGCAAGGTGGGGAAAGGTCATCTTTATGTCTCTCCTTGTAAAGAACTGGGTCCCTATACAGGAGAGAGCAGAAACAGGACTGGTTTTATTAATACTGGCTAGGAAGATCCTCTAGGGATGATTTGATCAGACCAGGGATCCATGAAGAGCTTCAGTGTCCTACCCTACCTCCGGCTATCCCCAACACATCCCTATGTGAGGGGGAACACTAAGGTGTTCCTTTAGCTTAACTTTAAACCATCTGTTGGTGCATCACAACAGACATCACTCCACCTCCAATCATGAACGTAACTTCATTTTCATTGTGTTTGCTTCATGTTCATTTTGTTAGTAGTGGAAAGCACCAATTATCATAAATCAAAGACACCTGCAAAATAATGATAAGACTCCATTTAAAGTAGGCATTGAGGAAGGTAATAACAAGAATTTATACTGCCCTGAAGATGGTGAGTCTTCCCCCTGATTTTATGAATTAGGAAGGCTTGCATAGGTGAGGTGACATTGGGACCAGTCTCCAGATTAGATGAACACAACCACTGAAAAGAGAGATCATTACTGCACTCAAGAATGAGTGGTCAAGTACTCAACAACAGACTCTTGCAATTGGAGTCTTTTGTGTATTTTCTCCTTGTAAAAAAGGCATAGGGATCTCAGACTCATTAACACAATGTTTGCCTACTGGATTATAACAATAATAGAATTTTGCAATTGCATAGCACCTTTCCTCTCAAACCACCTGAACAGATGAAGCCAAACAAAGCTTCCATGAAGCCAGTTATTATGATTATAACCATTTTTACAGGTGGTGAAAGTAGGTCACCGAGAAGGAAAGCGAATTGTCCCAAGCCACACAGTGAATGGCAGAGTTAAGAACAAAGGCAAGGAATTGTGACTCCAACTGCCAATCCCCTGCTCTAGTGACTCCTAAAAGTACTCGACAAAATAAAATCGTATTATTGTGATAAATAAGCAATCATCTGGTTTTCAAAGATGCTGCACCAGCATCACCCACTGCTGTCGGTGGGATTGGTGGGGAGACAACACTTCAGAAAATTGGACCAGAAATATCTCGCATGACTGAACTTCTTCATTTCCTTGTCTCCTTCAGCTTCCACAAAGAAATGGAGTTTGGGACAAAAATTTAAAGGAAACAAATTCCCAAAAATATGGCCTTGCTTTTCAACTGCTTAAGTGCCAGAGTACATCAATCTCTGTCTGTTCAATCTGCCTGTTCTCTAAAGATTCAGGTTATTTTTTCCTGGATTGGAGAGAGTAATGCGCTGATATATTATAATTCAAGTTTCTTTTGATAGTTCCAAATCTTTCATTATCATTGCCACATACCATAACATCATTAAAATATGCTTTCCAAATTAATTTATACCTAACATAAATGTAATGAAAAAGTTAGGTTTTCAAAAAACAAATCATGTACTTGTAACTAATTAAAAAAAGAAATCCCTTTTACAAAGATAATCATATGGGAATTATTATTACATCTATTTCTGAGTTCCACTTAGAAGTATAAAGACTCAAATGTTAACATTTAATTTTTGCTGCAGGCTCCAAAGGAGTTATATCCTGAATTATTTGTAAAATCCTCGCTAAAATAAGACAACAAACAAAAAGCAGAAATAACAAAGAACCATCATTATAATGATTTTTCCCTTGCATATTTTTAGATAGAAAATTTTGATTTCTATTTAAATTAAATTTTTAGAAGATGAAAAGAATGTGAGTCTGTCTTGCAAGAAAAAAGGCATCTTAGTTAATAATAAATCATATCTAATAAAAATACTGAGAGACAAAGAGGGGAAAGTGTTTTTATTGTAACATATCTGTCATGATCAAAAAAGCTTAATTATTGTGGTTCAGTAATTAGTACTGTAACAAATCTAAGTCAATTTGTTGTGTGTGATTTGTACTATGACATTTCACAAGTGTTCGTATTTTACTACTGTTTTTACATATAATGTTTGCATTTTAGGTCTCTAATTCCAAGCCACATATATAGTAATTAAATCAAAACATCCTTTAGAGAGTTGGTCCAGTAGTTGGTGTGCTGACTTGGGAGACTGAGGTTCAGTTCCATGCTCTACCATAGACTTCCAGTGTGACCTTAGGTAAGTCAATTACTTTCTCCAGCCCTCAGTTTCCCTTCTGTAACTGTACCTCCCAATATCACAGTATTGCTATGAGGATAAATACATTGAAGATTGGCAGGTGCACAGATTTTATGGATATTGGGTCCACGGATATTCTGTTCTGTACAGGTTCTTATTCTGCCTTCATCATGATGAAATGTGTGTGCTTTTAAATAGGGAGGTAAGCGTCTAAAGAGTTAAATGTTTAAACAGTAAGCAGTGGTCTCACTGTTCACTAATTAGTTGCTGTCCAGGAAGGGGGGAGTCGCCGTGCCCAGCGCAGCTCCTCACCGAGTGAGAGCTGCCCAGCTGCGGCTCTGCATGCATGGACGGGAGCCGTGTTGGCCTTGACTTCTCCCTGCCGAGCGAGAGTTCTCTCCCTGCCCTCCCCCCATGCATGCTGAGCAGCAGCTGAGCAACTCTTGCTCAGCAGGGAGGAGCCAAGCCCAGTACAACTCCTCCCCCACACATGCACACGCGTACACGCAAAGCTAAACCATTTAAAAATTCTATTTTTAGAAGTTTAAACAGGTTGTTAATTAAACAAATTTTTATATCCCTACTTTTATGTAGTACATTGTGATGACGTGCCCATCATTTGACATGCATGGCTCATTCCTTCTCTTAACTTCTCCCTAGAGGAAAACGGTGCTGTGGTTGTTTGAGTTTTTGTTTGTTTTTATAAATTCCATGAACATACTGCTATGCACTTATATTAGAGAAGACAAGGTCAAAGACACACACCTTGCATTTAGAGCAGAAGGTGATGAGCTATCACGCAGTTTTTAGGTTCTGCTGGAGTTTATTCCACAGTCTGGCCCCTGAGAAAGCTTTATCTCCTGCACAAATTAGCTTTACGTAGTGGTGAACAGCTTCATTGTGCCTGAGGGGCAGAGATGTCAGCCACAGTTCTCCTCCTAAAGCTGTAGGTGGTCAGATTATTATCTATTTATTATTTGCCCTCATGCCTTGTGACGCATGAGACAACCCAGTCTTTCCACCCCATCTGTCTAATGACACATTTCTTGCTCTGTTATATTCTGTTCCATGACAGCATCATCTCCTCAGTAGTTTTCTTATATTGCATCTGTAGTCCTCCCTTCTGTCTTCCACCAGGTGATATCCAGTCAAGGGCTTACTTAGGAATTCAGTATTTTTACATCAGTACAATACATCCAAATGACCTCAGCTTTTTTACTCAAATAATATCTCTATACTCTGTTGGCCAGTCCTTTTTAACATGTCATCATTAGTTACTTTTTCCTACCAGCAGACACCAAGTATTCTTTGCAAGCCTCTCTGATGGAGGTTTCTAGTGTTTGCCAAGCTTCAGAAGCATATAACCATGTTGTGAATGGGCCCTTCAGATCCCTTCACTTTGTAACACCTTCCCTATGCTCAATCAATAAGTTTAATCAATATGTAGAAAAATGTTATTCAGCAGTAATGGCATAAGTGTACAAGTAATCATGCTTTTTGCAAATTAGAATAATCTAGTGTTTAATATTGAGTTTGGAAATTGTAATTGAAGCTAACTCTGTTATAGGAAGTAGCTTGAGATTAGTCATAGGAAGAAGTTTAGTCATAGGAAGAAGTTTGCGGTCAGTCATTTCCGACTTCCAAAGTTCAACGGCATTTTAATTAGCGGTTGAGTTCAACTGCATTTAAATTAAAGTTCAACAGCATTCAAATTAGCGGTTGTGCTCACTTGGATAAAAATCATCAGTGTTATAATTTGGCATCCTGTCAATTTGGCAAATAACAGGTAGCATGCTGAGGTGCTTCTAAAAACATATATAAAGAAAGAGCGAGTTAAGGTAAAGGGTTCAATCTGTAAAGATTGTTCCACGGTCCACTCAGATCGGAGAATCTGATGTACCAACCGGCAATAGGATCGTAAGGACTTAGGCACTGACACTGCTTCAAGGCAGAAGCTCAGTTGCCTTTCCCTCTTTCCTACTCTTTAAGCAGACGACATTACCAGTCTCTGGTAAAAGCTCGTTCTGTGTTCCTTACTGCTTGCTTCTTTTCTCTCTCTCTCAGTTTCAGTGCACTCAGTTAATTTTGTAATAGTCATAATCAATAGTTTAATAGTTGTACAACAAAAATAATCAAGTCGGCAATCATTGGGTCGCAACCTGATTCCGGTTCAGACGAATTAACCCCTCTTTGGAGGTAAAGTAATCGATTAAGAGTAGTAGTGGTTAAGAATATGGACCTCTCTTCGGAGATGCAGTAATCGTGGTGGTAATGTATTTCTAAGTTTTTTCAAATGACTGCTATTTTATCTTCTATTCATTCCAAAAACCCTAAGCCAGATTCTAGCTTTCAGTGTAGGTTATTTGTTTTATTAATTATATATCTCGCAGTTTTAACCTTTGGTTGTTACCTTGTAATAAAAACTGTCTCTTGTGGTTCAGTACATCAAACTCTTGAATATTTTTGCAAAGCTTCTAATAATACTTCACATTAGGCCTGGGGAAGCGGAGCCGCTTACTCCAAGACCCCACGCAACTTTGGGTGGTTATTCCCATTAATTAATAACCTGGTGTCAGAAGACTGATAATCCTGGCCCTCTTAGGACCCTCATTCACCTTCCGGGCCTAAGGTATAAAGGCGTACACATGTGTATATCACAATGGCACAGTATAATGTCATAGTTTTCTTATGTGAATCTTATAATGTACTCAGCAGTCCTTTCCATGACCGTTTAGTCCATGCCGGGAGCTAGGGAAACTATTTGTCATCACAGTAGCAGCAGAAGCTGTGTTTAACTAGTTAGGAGCTGGAAAGCCCGAGAGGACTACAATGTCTGTGTGCGCCCCATCGTATAAATATAGAATTGCCCCTGTGTAATCCTTAGAACGGTCATCTCTCTTCTCTGCAGTGAGAAATACTACAAAGTTGTTTGCACCAATAATGGATGTGAACCATTTATAACATACATTTATTACCTTTTTCATTAGAGTTCAGACCTCGGGTGAATCATCTCTTCATTACACTCAGGGCTATACACTGGTCCGAATTAAAAAGTCAGCACCAGCTAAGAATTACCACGGAGTACTATCTAAGCTTACCAGCATTCTTTCCTATATTGAATAAGGCTCTGAATCCACCAACCAGTTAGTCATGTGCTTAACCGTAAAAGCACATGTTTAGGTAACATTGAAGTCACTGATTTAAGCACATGCTTAAATGCTTTGCTAAACTTGAGGCCTACAATAGCGGAAGGGTTCTCAACATTTTTTCATAATGTGGAGCACATTTTAATAGAAAGGTTTTCTCATGGATCATTTTCCATTCCACAGGCAATTCTACAATTTCTTCTTAACTATGACTTTGCAACAGCCCTGTGACCTCTATAGCAATTGCTTATGTGGAAAGAAACAATAAGGAAATATTTAGGTAATTTTAACTGTATGAGTCTATGAGTCTTCAATGAAATAACTATTTAGCCATTAACCACACTGTTTTCTTTTGCTATTCAGTCACCTGCCGTCTTCTTCTTTGTGATAGTGCCCAGTAGGTCAGACAGCTAGATTCTACTTGTTGGAGCATGTAGAATATCAATAAATTCTAATATATTTTAATAGGGTAATTGCGTATAATGAGTGGATCTGACCAACTACTGAAAAAAATGAATTTATGAACAATTGTTAGAATACAATACCATGAATTCAGATCATGTGTAGACATCACTTCTCATTCACTTTCCACCAAGATGGGTACAAGAGAATGTTGTTTGTGGAAGAAAGTTTATGGAAAGACAAAATGTTGCATTTATTTGTGTGAATACGTATTCACATAAACACTCATGCTGGAAATGTTTGTGAGAGATTTTGAGAACCCTTTACAGCTCATAGTGCCATCCAATTAGTCAAAAGAACTTGGATGTGACTTGGATGACCAGTCAGAGATCATAAATAATTAATATTTGCAACAATACTCACAGCAAACAGTTTTTTTTAGTAAACCATAGGTTGAAATGGATTTGTATTAACCATCCAGAACATAATTTCAAGTAATATACACATTTATAATAATCCATCTATTTGTTAATGGATAATTTTTGAACAAGGGGGAAATACCAAAGTAAATGCATCATTTAATCACTGTAACAAGTTCAGCAAATGCCAGTAATGAGCATGAATAATAGCCATTTAATTCTTTCTTGAAAAGAGATAACCAAAAGCAGGAGAAAGGAACAAAACCTAAAAACTGGGCTACTGAACCAAACAGGAAATTCATATCACTTGTGATAAAGTCAGGCTGGATGGCTGTAAAAGGGTGTACTGGGGCCAGTACGAGGGCCCGAAAGGGTTAAAAATCCTCTGCCTTGCAGGCAGAAGAGAAAGCACAGCAGGGAAATTAAAGGCACCTGGACCCAATGAAGGGTGGGGCCAGGGGGTATTTAAACCTTGGCCTCCTCCTAGAGGAGGGGCAGGGAACAAATGCAGGGGAAGCTGTCAGAAGGCATGAAGCAACTGCAGAAGCAGGTTCCTTCCCAGGTCAGGAGACAGAGCTCCACTACAGCCAGGGGAAACGAGGTAGTTGGGGGCGCCCTGACCACAAACCGGAAGTTAAAGCACGAGACCCACCAGGGGGAAAAGGGCAGTTTGCCACACACTCTAAACACAGGTGTCAACAAAACAGTTGGACAGCTACAGCAATATTGGTTGATGCCAATTTAGTGGTTCCTCAGTACAGAATGAAGACAACAAGCAACAAAACACAGAAGTATCTACCAGTAACCTAGTGAGGAAGGCTTTAAACTAGGTTCACTGGTAAGTAAGGAAATGGGATACCAGGAGGAAACACAAGGAGGAGAATGCAATGGGGGTCCTCCTGATTTTTACTGAGAAAGTAGGGCAATCGGCTAGTTGTCTTAGGTGCCTGAACATGAACGCAAGAAGCCTGAGAGACAAGCAGGAAGAATTGGAAGTCTTGGCACAGTCAAGGAATTGTGATTGGAAGACTTGAGACTTGGTGGGGTAACACACATGACTGAAGCACTATCATGGATGAGTATAAACTGTTCAGGAAGGACAGGCAGGGGAAAAAAGGTGAAGGAATTACACTGTATGGAAGAGAGCACTATGACTGCCCTGACCTCCAGCATGAAACTGGAGAAAAGCCTGTTGAGAGTCTCTGAGTTAAGTTTAGAAGCGAGAGCAACAACAGTGATGTCTTGGTGGGTGTCTTCTATAGACAACCCAAACAGAAGGATGAGTTGGATAAGGCTTTCTTCAGACAACTAACAGAAGTTTCCAGATTACAGGCCCTGGTTCTCATGGGAGACGTCAATCAACCTGACATCTGCTGGAAGAGTAATACAGCAGTGCACAAATGATCCAGGAAGTTTTTGGAGTGTGTTGGGGACAACTTCCTGGTACAAGTGCTGGAGGAACTAGCTAGGGGTCATGCTCCTCTTGACTTACTACTCACAAACAGGGAAGAATTGGTAGGGGAAGTAGAAGTGGGTGGCAACTTGGGTAGCAGTGAACCATGAGATGATCAAGTTCGTGATCCTTACAAAAGGAAGAAAGAAAAGCAGCAGAATAAGGGCTTTGGACTTCAGATAACCAGATATGTACTCCCTCAGGGAACTGATGGACAGGATCCCCTGGGAGGTTAATTTGAGGAGGAAAGGAATCCAAAACAGCTGGCTGTATTTTAAAGAAACCATATTGAGGGTACAGAAACAAACCACTCCAATGTGCAGAAAGAACAGCAAATATGGCAGGCGATCAGCTTGACTTAACAGAGAACGAGGCTTGTTTAGTCTTCAGAAGAGAAAAGTAAAGGGGGATTTGATAGCGGCCTTCAGCTACTTAAACGGGGGGTTCCAGGGAGGATGGAGCTAGGCTCTTCTCAATGCTGACATGACAGAACAAGGAACAATGGTCTCAACTTGCAGTGGGGGAGGTCTAGGTTGGATATTAAGAAAAACTTTTTCACTAGGGGGGTGGTGAAGCACTGGAATGGGTTACCTAGGGAGGTGGTGTAATCTCCATCCTTGCAGGTTTTTAAGGCTTGGCTTGACAAAGTGCTGGCTGAGATGATTTAGTTGGGTCCTGATTTGAGCAGAGGGTTAGATTAGATGACTTCCTGAGATTCCTTCCATCCCTAATCGTCTATGATTCTATGACTAACAGTCCTGTAAATGTTGTGCTTCTCTGTTCATAAACTGAATCTGTCAGGATGAGATGTGTTAAGGAGGTATCATTACTATAATTTAAGTGTGCAATTTTACATGGCATAAACTATGTTGTAACCTTTCAATGGAACTACAATAAAGAGAAAAGGAAAGTGGAAAGGGTAGAATCAGAGAAAAGAGGTGTGTTGAATTTATATTTTGCCTCACATTTTGGAGGATATAAACTAGAACCTAACCTTCTCGTTGGTAATTTTCTCTAGTCCTAGGGAAATGTTTTCAAGGAGTTCAATGGAGCATAAGCATCTCACCTTCATTGTATATAATTGGAGCCAGAAGGAATAAAACTGTTTTGCCTCTATCCTCGGGAGACTGATCTAACACCCATTGATCTTTGTGATATACATTACAATTTCCTACAATATCCTTGAAAGACCTTATTGTATTAAATTTATGTATTACTATGAACTAGCATTGTATGTAACCTCTCTAGAGGGAAGATGTGACAAATGTAATACCTGAGAGTTCAAAAGACTATATTGAAAATGTGCCAGACAAGCATGGATTTTTGGGAGAATAAGTGCTCAGAAGAATTCCTGAGGAATCCCTAGGAAAAGGATAATGGAAAATGCCCAACTCCATTTATGCAAAAAACCCAGCCTTTTGAAGCTATGCACTGAGGAGTGGGTCTTTGTCTGCTGATTGCCTCTTACAGAAAGCAAAAATCAGAGGCCCAAGCTGTATAAAGAAATGGCTGCTCTGTGTAGATGTTGTTCTGGATCTAACACAAATATGAAATTGAAACCATGGGGAAAATCCATTTGTGGGTTTTGGCAGACTGAAACCTAACAGCCCTGGGCTGGAGCTGGGGTTGACCTCTGGTAATCTTTTTAAGCATGTGTGTATGTTCTTCTATTGTTCTAATACATTTTCTCTGTAATGCTTTTAGATTAAGAATACATATGCTTGCTTAGAGGGAGCTACATGGTAACTCATAACTGCAGACAACACACTGGTCATAGCCTTTGTAGAGCGAGCAAAATGCAGGCATTGGCCTTTTTGCTGGGGATACTGTAGTGTAATCCAGGGAACTGTGCAACCTTAAAACCCCAGTCAGGAAGAAGAGAGAAATGCAACCTGGGTTTATCACCCAAGAGAGATGATAGTGGGAGTCAGGAGCCTAAAGTAGGTGACCTTGGTAAACCACAGAGGAGGATATAGGTGCAGTTACCCCGAAACTGTGACAGCCCTAACCTCAGATCAAAATAGCAGTCGATATTTTTTCTTTACATTACTGATTTATTTTTACGTTTAACTACAAGACCCTCACTGGGGCCTCTAGGTTATACTACCTCATTTAAAATAAAAACACAACTAAGAAAAAATAATTGAACAAGCTTTCTTAAGGCAGGTCACTCCCATCAAACTTCCAGACATAATACTCATCAACCAACAGGTAAAACAGCACAAAGGAAGCAACAAACCACTACTGAAGACTTTGCATATGCCATGCCTCACAGCTATAATCAAAAGCACAGGAAAACAAATGAGTCAAGCAGCATTTTCTGAAGGTGAAGAAATCGGGGCCTCTGCAAACAGAGAGGAGTCCATTCCAAAGTCAAGGACTCTTTGTAGCAAGAATCATAAATTTCTGTAGGACCTGTTCAAACTCCTACTGGAATCGGTCGGAATGAGCAAAACCAAAATTGAGGACATTAAACAAAATGCAAAAGATTATCTTCTTAATCTTCCCAACCCCTCTTCTTCAGTTAGGCACATTCCATAAAGGAGAACCTCTTCCTTGAACATGAGGGACAGCAAAAGAAAGCCAGCAAAAAGAAACCAGCCAATTTAAAAGCAGCAGCAGCAAAGTGTTATTCTTATGCAATCCAATCTGACTCTCACTAATCAAACGGATAGATTGGAGTGGGTGATTCATTGTCCAATAGAGCAGAAATATTCACAAGGACTTTACAACTCTGAAACCATGTATGAATAGTTTTGTGACAAAAGGAACATAAAGATACTGATTTTATAAGTGCTCAGATGCTATGGTGATGAGAAAGCATGGAGAGTGTGTGAAACCCTTCTCAAACCTTAGCTAAGAATAATTTTATCTAAAATTGCTTGGTTTGGCCCAAATTGTCAGCCATCTTCAGAGCTGCACATCTTCAATGCTGGTGGCAAAATTGTTATAAAGAGGATTCTGTTTTGTACAGCTAATGTTGAGGACACCTGATGTTCACAAAAATGAATTTGGAAAACTTCCCAGATTGCACATCTGCTTCTGAAACTTGCACATAACAGATTGATGATGAATAGGAAGGATTAAATGAACTACTAACTCTCTCCCCCCCTAAATCTGTGAGGTAGCTGAGGGTGACCTTCCTCATCACAACCATCCCCTCACATAATTCTGGCACCCAGCTAACAAAAATCAAATACCTGTCTCTAAATGTGACACCATAAATCAGTTTGCTGTCTGTGCACCATATGCCAGCTGTTGGAAAGAAGGCTCCATTGGAAGAAAGCACACAACATGATTCATTAGCAACATGGTCAGATTTTTCTTTTCATAGCTTTTTTCTTATCACTTCCTTTTCTCATTTTTGGTCTCCCTTATCAATAATGCGAAATCTTCTGTGTAAGGCACTGAACATACTTGCGGATTAAACAATAAATGACAATAGAATCATGGAATTTAAAGAAGAAAAGGAATACATATATCATCCGTCCATCTACTTGCTTTTGCAGGATTAAGTCAAGTAGTACATTTTATAGGTTTCAGCTAGTCTAGTTTAAAATAACCCAAGCAATTAGGCTTCAACTACTTCCCTAGTGAGACAATTTCACATTCTAATAAATCTCACTGTCAGAAAATATTTCCCTAGTAATCAACCATTTCTTTTCAAATCATTCCATTTCTTACATTCATCTCATTAGTCTTCCTTATATACTTATACATTGGATGAAATAATTCATTTTCATTTCTTGTGTTTATAACCTTTCAACTTCATGTAACCCATTATGCCCTTCCTTACACATCACTTACCTAAGGTATTATAGGCAGAACTAATTGCCCCACACTTGCTATTGTAAGACTCTGTTTAAAATTTCTTGTGTGTTTGCCATATTTTAACTATTCAGGGTAAAATCGTCCATTCTGGGTATTTTCCTCAGGCTTTTTGTTTGTTTTGGTTTTTTTTTTGTTTAATCAAAAATGGTTCGGCTTTTTCTGAGAAGAAGGTTAGGGAAACATACATCGATATGCAAATTCTGGTGACATTTTCTTGGAGAAGCTCTAGAACCTCCAGGCATAGGAACATGGACTGGAAAGTTTACAAGTGGGTCACCCAGATATCAGGGATGTTCTTTTTGTACCCACAAACATTTGCTCAAAATTGACTAAGTTAAAAGCCTTTGAAAAATCATAGTTTGCATTTGGTCAGTAGAAATTTTTTGGAGTTTTCCCAACAAATTATCCGAAGATTCAGATTGCAATGAGCACACATGTTCTGAGCAAGATTTTCCTTGGAATTGCTCCTCCCAGCTGTTGTGGGCCACTTTGGGGGCAAGGCATAGGAACTAAAGGCAGGAAGACTGTCAGTTCTGTAGTTAGTGTTTCTCATGATGGTGCCCAGGCAGAGTGGAGAAGGAACAGATTGATTATTATGCAGAGGAGACAAAAGCTGAACCTGAGGGAGATGGGTTCCAACTTAAGGAGTACATTGTAACAAGGATCTTGAGTGGAAAGGAGAGAGTGGGACTGGCTAAGCAAGGAGACAGAGGCAAGTAGCTCAGGGAGGGGATACTGAGATGAGAAGCCCAGGATGGGGAAGAAGGCTGAGACTTAGACAGGGAGCTCAGATAGGGAGACTGGGACTATAATGAACATCCAGAGAGGGTGGAGACAGGGAATGTACTGAGAAGCCAGGGGTGAGAAGAAAAGAAGAGATGAGGAGAACTATGACAGGGACAGGCTGGAGGTGAACGGGGAAGAAGGGGACAGACTTGGGGATAACAGGAGCAGAAAGTGCTTTGACTTAATAGCATTATTCTTATGCTGTCAGCAAATATCTGTTAAGTCCACTGACAAAGTGGGTCCCCCTTTAGTGGATGGTCCGTATAGTGGATAACAACCTATTATTGCTATCTATTAGTTCAAATAGCAGAGATCTGTGCTGTTAATCTAGAGGCTTCAACCCTATTGATAACTCAGGTGTGTGTCAGTTTGATGAACTATGGTTCCATATGAAAGAGTATTTCAACTTGCTCTTTTAAAAAACACAGGAAATCACAAACAACAAAATGAAAAGAATGCTAAGGCTGCAAAACCAAGCACTTAGGAGTTAGGAAATGACAGAATTAAGGTTGCCTGTGTAATCTGTCTTCGGTTTATGCATTATGATACATTATTTCTTTTGTTGGTACCTACCTAAATCATTACTATGTCAAGAAAGTTTGTACATTAATAACAAAAGGGGAGGGTAAAAAAAGGGAAGGTCTGAGCACTCTGTTAGCACAAAATTGAGGTACTGAAAACAAAATTAATCAGGAAACCAAAGGACAAGAAGAGAAGAAATTCTTTAATTGCCTATACACCAATGCTAGAAATCTAGCAAACAACCCAGAGGAATTGGAATTGCTCCTTTGTGAACATAAATTTGATCTAATTAGGGTTATTGAAACCTGGTGGGATGATTCCCATGATTAGAATGTTAAAATCAATGGTTATAAGCTATGTAGGAAAGATTGAGCTGGCAAAAGGGGAGGGGGAGTGTCTTTCTATGTCAAAAATGCCATTGCCTAGTTCAAGTCACTGATAACATGAAATAAAATGGTCCTGAATACTTATGGATCAATGTCCTATAAGATGAAGCACAAGATGGGCTAGTAGCTGATATCTGCTACAGAATAACAAATCACATTAGTGAACAGGATGATTGGATCCTTAAGGACCTATCTATAATGTGCTGGAAAAAAACCTGGATGATCATGGGGGACTTCGGTTTGAGTGACATACGCTGGAGATCTCAGGTTGCTAGTACTAAAACAACCAAAGAATTTCTAAATATTATAGACTGAAGTTTCCTATCTCCAACACAGGAGAATTCTGTATTATTTTTATCTTGACAGATAAAGAGGAACTGATCAGAGAACTAAAAATTAATGGTAACTTAGGCACAAGTGATCATAACTTGAGCACATTTATAATGTGCAAACAGAATGAACAGATTAATGCTTCGTGCATTCTTAGGGCCAATTTAAAAAAGCTAAATACTATTCTGAGCCAGTTCAGCTGGAAGGAAGAATTTAATCAGAAAAATATGGATAATAATTTGGGAATTCTTTAAGAACACCCAATAAATGCCCCCAAAGCCACAATTAAAGAAGGCCATATTGGTTACTGATTTAGAATTGAAGTAAATGGCAAACACACACACACACATATGCACACACACACATGCACACACACAAATAGGAAAAGAAGACACTGATAGTAGTGATGATGAATCAAATGCCAGGAACTGTAGAAAACTGATAAGGGAAGCAAAGGGACACAAAGATAAATCTATGGTGAGCAGTATTAAGGACAATAAGGAGTTTATGTAGTGTATTAAGAATAAACATAATCCTAATAATGGCATTGGTCCATTTCTAGGTGGAAATGGTAGAATTATCAATAATAATGTGGAAAGGACAAAAGTGTTCAATGAATATTTCTGTTCTGTAGTCATGTCATATGGCAACATACTTTTCATCCTATTAGTATCTCAGGAAGATGTTAAAATTAGCTATTATAGTTAGACAGTTTTAAATCAGCAGATCTAAATAACTTGCCTCCAAGTGATTTAAAAGAGCTGGCTGAGAAGCTAGCTAGAACTTTAATGTTAGTTTTCACTGAGTCTTGGGATGCCAAAGAAGTTCCAGAAGACTGGCTTAAAGTTAATGTTGTACCAATATTTAAAAAGGGCAAACAGGATCACCCAAGTAAGTCTGACATCAATCCCAGGCAAGGTAATAGAGCAACTGACATGGAATTTGATTAATAAAGAATTAAAGGAAGGTAAAGAGAGTTTCTTAATGAGGCTTTGATCCCCAAACCCTTTAGCAGGGGTGGGACTACTCAGGGAGAATAAGGGTTTTAAAATGCCACTCCTAATTGACCAGAGGAGCCAGTGACAAGGGAAGTTTTGCAAGGGAGTTTAGAGGGAGAGTGGGGAGATAAATATGCTTCTTTAACATTCTGTAAACTAAAGATGGTAAACTCCCTAGCCATGATAAAAAACCAACAAACAATAAAAGAAAGAGCTGCAAGAATAAAAAGAGAATATGTGCAGAAGTCTAGCAACAGATTGGGGGCTATCTAGTTTATTGCACTGAATACAATATGTATGATTACCTGCCCTCTGGGTGGGTAGCATAAGTGTGCCTTTGGCGCAAGGAGCTCCTGGCCCTACGACACCATATACGGGCTTTGGAGACAAGGGTGACTGAGCTAAGGGAGGCAGAGGTACCTAGATGAGACTTCCTGGGACACAGTAGAATGGTCCCACTCCTTGTCTGACAGCCTCTGTACTGTTGAGGAGGTTGAAAGTTTTGGGGAAGGTGAACATCAAACTGGAGCAGAAAGAAATGATCCCATAGTGGGAACTCTCCTTCCAGATGATGTCATGATATCCTCTCACACTGAGGATACCTCTCCAGGGGAGGGAACTCCAGTTATTAGGAAAAGACAGGTAATAGTAATGGAGGACTTGATCATTAGACACATAGATAGCTAAATTTGTGAAAACTGGGAGAATCACATGGTGACTTGCCTGCCAGATGCGAAAGTTGCAGCTCTCTTGAGACATCTAGACAGACCATGTGTAGTGCTGGGGTGGAGCCAGTGGTCATGGTCCATGTAGGTACAAATGACATAGGGAAGGATAGGAGAGAGAAGATGGAGGCTGAATTTATGGTGCTAAGAAGAGATTGAAATCCAGGATTTCCATTGTAGCATTTTCTGAAATGCTTCCAGTTCCACATGCAGGCCAGTTAGACCGGCAGAACTGCAGAGTTTCAATATGTGGATGAGATCATGGTGTAGGGAGGAGGGGTTTAGACTTATTAGGAACTGAGAAACCTTTTGGGTAAGGGGGAGCCTATACAGGAAAGATGGGCATCACCTAAACCAAAATGAAAGCAGATTGCTGGCATGTAAAATTTAAAAGGTCGTAGAGCAGTTTTAAAACTAAGGGCTGGGAGAAAGCCAACAGGTGCGGAGGAGCACATCGTTTGGACAGAAACATCATTTAAGGGAGGATCTATTAATGGAGATTCTCTATATCCTAGTAAGGAGGAGAGGATGGAAGAGCATAAAATATTGGTAGGATCTCATTAGAAATAGTCAAATTAAATTACATTACATAATGGCAGACAGCTGAAAAGTGATAATTTTTAAGTGCTTATATACAAATACTAGAAGTATAAAATACTAAGCTGGGTGAATTTGAGTGCCTCATATTAAATGAGGATATTGATGTGATAGAGATCACAGAAACTTGGTAGAATAAAGCTAATCAATGGGACACAGTAATACCAAGATACAAAATATATCGGAAGGACAGAATAAGTCAAACTGGTGGGGGAGTGGCACTATATGTGAAAAAAACATAACGTCCAATGAAATAAATATGTTAAATGAACCAAACTATACCATAGAATCTCTATGAATACTAATTCCATGCTTGAATAATAAGAATATGATGGTAGGGATACACTACCAACCACCTGATCAGGATGGTGTTAGTGACTGTGAAATACTCAGGGAGATTAGAGAAGCTATAAAAAAAAATACTCAATAATAATCAGGCATTTCAACTGTACCCCTATTGACTGGGTACATGTCACCACAGGACAGGATGTAGAGATAAAGTTTCTTGATGCTTTGAATGACTGCTTCTTGGAGCAGCTAGTCCTGGAACCCACAAAAGCAGAGGCAATCCTTGATTTAGTCCTAAGTGAAACACAGGATCTGGTCCAAGAGGTGAATAGGTGCTGAATTGCTTGATAATAGGGACAATAACATAATAAAATTTAACATCCCGGGTGGAGGTGGGGGAGGGAACTACACCAAAGAAGCCCAGCATGGTAGCATTTAATTTCAGAAAGGGGAACTACACAGAAATGGGGAAGTTATTTACACAGAAATTAAAAGAAATTAAAAGATACAGTGCCAAAAATGAAATCCCTGCAAGCTCCAGGAAAATGTTTTAAAGACACCATAATAGAGGCTCAATTTAAATGTATGCCCCAAATTAAGAAGCACCAAAAAATGGCTACACAGCAAAGTAAAAGAAGCACTTAGGGGAAAGAAGGCATCCTTTAAAAAGTGAAAGTGAAATCCTATTGAGGAAAATAGAAAGGAACAAGTGAAGTGTAAAAATATAATTAGGAAAGCCAAAAAAGAATTTGAAGAATAGCTAGCCAAAGTCTCAAAAAGTAAAAGCAAAAAATAATGTTAAATATATCAGAAGCAGGAATCCTGCTAAACAACCAGTAGGGCAATGGATGATAGAGAAGCTAAAGGAGCATTCAAGAAAGATGAGGTTATTGCAGAGAAACCAAATGAATTCTTTGCATCAGTCTTTATGGCTGAGGATATGAGGCTGATTCCCAAACCTAAGCATTCTTTTTAGGTGACAAATCTGAAAAACTGTCCAAGACTGAGGTGTCACTAGTGGATGTTTTGGAACAAACTGATAAATTAAACAATAACAAGTCACCAGGTCCAAACGGTATCCACCCAAGAGTTCAGAAGCAACTTATATGTGAAATTGCAGAGCTACTAACTGTCGTGTGTAACCTGTCATTTAAATCAGCTTCTGTTCCAGATGACTGGAGGTAAGCCAATGTGACACCCATTTTTAAAATAGGCTCTAGAGGTGATTCTGGCAATTACAGGCTGGTAATCAGTACCCCATGCAAATTGATTGAAACTACAGTAAAGAACAGAATTATCAGACACATAGATGAATACCTTCCTCTGCAGCATGGGGCATGAGTCGCTTGCTGGTGGATTCCCTGCAGCTTGAGGTCTTCAAATCTCACTTTTGAGGATTTCAATAACTCAGTCATGGGTTCGGGGTTGTTATAAATGTGTGTGGGTAGGGTTTTGTGGCCTGCCTTGTGCGGGAGGTCAGACTGGATGATCATATTGGTCCCTTCTGACCTATGAGTCTATGAATACAATTTGTTGGGGAAGAGTCATCATGGTTTTAGTAAAGGGAAATCATGCCTCACTAATATACGAGAATTCTTTGTAGGGGGTCACTATGCATGTGGACAAAGGTGATCCAGTGGATATAGTGTACTTAGATTTTCAGAAAGCCTTTGGCAAGGTTCCTCACCAAAGACTCTTAAGCAAAGTAAGCTGTCATGGGATAAGAGAGAAGGTTCTCTCTCGCATCAGTAACTGGTTAAACAATAGGAAACAAAAGGTAGGAATAAATGGTCAGTTTTCACAGTTGAGAGAGGTAAATAATGGTGTATCCTATGGGCCTGTACTGGGACCAGTACTGTTCAACATATTGTGGTATAGCAAGGACAGAGGGCAGTAGGAAAATTCTGGAAGGGTGGTATGTAAATTCTAGAATAATCCAGGCTTTATTCCCTGTAGAGTAGCCAGAGTCATTAGAGGGCAGTTAGGGGCAGCTGAGGCCAATTAAGTCCCAGCCAGGTGCTTAATAAAAACCCTCTGCTCCTGAGAGACAGTGCATGAGCTGGAGGAGTACATGTGCTGTACTACTGAGAAGAGGGGTGTGTGTGGAGTTGTGAAGAGGAGCCAAACTGAGTACAGTGGTGTGTGGAGTTGTGAAGAGGATTCAAACAGAGTACAGTGGTGTGTGGAAGAAAGGTGGAGTCCTGAGGAAGGTATTCGGCTCAAGAAGCCAGAAGGACAGTGGGGGGAAAATAGCCCAGGGAAAAGTCTGCAGCTGCAAGTACGGTGCCATCAGGGTACTCATAGAGCCCCTGGGCTGGGACGTGGAGGAGCGCGCAGACCCGGGTCCCTAACCCCCTCCCTGGGGAGACAGGGTAACCGGCGATGCCCTGGCCCACTACAAGATGCAAAAGTGCAAGACCCAGTAGGGAGAAGCTGGCAGTTTGCCACAATATATTCATAAATGATCTGGAAAAAGAGATAAACAGTGAGGTGGTAAAATTTGTAGATGATGCAAAACTACTTAAGGTGGTTATGTCCAAAGCAGACTGTGAAAAGTTACAAAGGGATCTCACAAAACTGGGTGACTGGGCAACAAAATGGCAGATGAAATTCAATGATGATAAATGCAAAGTAATGCACATTGGAAAACATAATCCCAACTATACATATAAAATGATGGGATCTAAATTATTTGTTACCACTCAAGAAAGATCTTGGCGTCATTATGCATAGTTCTCTGAAAATATCTACTCAATGTGCAGTGGCAGTCAAAAAAGCTAACAGAATGTTGGGAATCATTAGGAAAGGGATAGATAATAAGAGAGAAAATATCATATTGCCTCTGTATAAATCCTACTACAGGACAGACCCAACAAACACTGGCCATCACCTACAGCCCCCAGCTAAAATCTCTCCAACACGTCATTAAGGATCTACACCTTATCCTAGCAGATGATCCATCACTCACTCAAGCCGTGGGAGGCAGATCTATTCTTGCTTACAGACAGCCCCCAACCTGAAGCAAATACTCACCCACAACCATACATCATACAACAAGAACAGTAATCCAGGAACCTATCCCTGCAATAAACCCCGTTGCCAGCTCTGCCCACACATCAACTCTAGTGACACATCACAGGTCCTAACCACATCAGCCACATCGTAAGGAGCTCATTCACCTGCACACCTACTAATGTAATATATGCCACCATGTGCCAGTAACGCCTCTCTGCCATGTACATTGGCGAAACAGGACAGTCACTACACAAAAGAATAAATGGACACAAATCAGACGTAAAAAATGGGAATATCCATAAACCAGCCAGAGAGCACTTCAATCTCCCAGGACACTCTGTAGCTGACTTGAAAGTTGCCATACTTCTACAAAAAAAAACTTCAAAAACAGACTTCAAAGAAAAACTGCAGAGCTGGAACTGATCTGCAAACTTGACGCAATTAGACTGGGTCTGAATGGGGACTTGGAATGATTATCTCATACAAGAAGTAATTGTCACTGTTCACACAGTCTCACCTTCTAATCAATGGTTGTGAATAGGCCTCAGCTACTCCAACTGTATGGACTTGGCTATTACCTACCCCCCCATTGTTGTTTCTTCCCCCTGGTTGTATGTATATACCCCCTATCTGATTTCCATTCCCTGCTTATGACAAAGTGGGTTACAGCCCACAAAAGTTTATGCCTGCAGAAATTTAATTTGTTAGTCTTTAAAGTGCTACAGGATTCTTGTTGTTTTTGCTATAAATCCATGGTATGCCCACTTCTTGAATACTGCATGCGGATCTGGCTGCCCCATTGCAAATAGGATATATTGGAATTGGGAAAGGTACAAAAAAGGGCAACTAAAATGATTAGGGGTATGGAAAAGCTTTCATATAAGGAGAGAATAATAAGACTGGGACTTTTTATCTTGGAAAGAGACAACTAAGGGGGGATATGAGAGAGATCTATGAAATCATGACTGGTGTGGAGAAAGTAAATAGGGAAGTGTTATTTACTTCTTCTCATCACACAAGAACTAGGGGTCAACAAATGAAATTAATAGGCAGCAGGTTTAAAATTAACAAAATAAAGTATTTCTTCACACAACACACAGACAATCTGTGGAACTCCTTGCCAGAGGATGTTGTGAAGGCCAAAGCTATATCAGGATTCAAAAAAGAACTAAATAAGTTCATGGAGGATAGGCCCATCAGTGTATATTAGCCAGGGTAGGCTTGGATTGCTGTTTGGCTGATAGGATGGATCACTTAATGATTGATTACCTTTTGTATTCACTCCCTGTGAAGCATCTGGCACCAGCCACTGTCAGAAGACATAGACCATTTGTCTGACCCAGTCAGGTCATTCTCATATGCTTCTTATGTTCTTATGTAATATAATTTATTTTAGTTAATGTGGCTTTCTGGGAAAGAGAGCCTGTCAAACTAATTTGATATCTTTTTTAATGAGATTAAAAGTTTGATTGATAAAGGTAATAGTGTTGATGTAATATGCTTGGATTTCTGTAAGGCTTTTGACTTGGTACTGCGTGACACTTTGATTAAAAAAATAGAATAATATAAAATTAACATGGCACACACTAAACAGATTAAAAGTTGACTAATAATGACTGATAGGTCTCAAAAAGTAATTGTAAATAGGGAATCATCAATATCAAATGGGTGTTTCCAGTGGAGTCCTGTAGGGGCTGGTTCTTGGCCCTATGCTATTTAACATTTTTATTAATGACCTGGAAGAAAACATAAAATTATCACTGATAAAATTTGTAGATGACACAAAGATTGGGGGAGTGATAAATAATGAAGAAGACAGTTCACTGACAGGAAGCAATTAGGATCTCCTGGTAAGCTGGGTTCAAACAAACAATATGCATTTGATATGGCTACATATAACGTTATGTATCTGGGAATAAAGAATGTAGATTATGCTTACAGTATGGGGGAACTCTGGGAAGTAATTACTCTGAAAAAGATTTGGTGAGTAGGTGTGGATAATCATCTGAACATGAGCTCCCTGTGATGCTGTGCCCAAAAGGGCTAATGCTAACCTTGGATGCATAAACAGGGAAATCTCAAGTAGGGTGGAGTAGAGAACAGTTGAGTAGAGTACAGCGGTTATTTTACCTTTGTATTTGGAATACAACAACTGTTGGAATTCTGTGTCCAGTTATCATGTACACAATTAAAGAAGAATGCTAAAAAACTGAAGAGGGTTCAGAGAAGAACCACAAGAATGATTAAAAGATTAGAAAACATGCCTTATAGTGATAGACTCAAGAAGTTTAGTCTATTTTGGTTAACAAAGAGAAGGTAAAGGAGTGACTTGTTTACAGTCTGTAAGTATCTACATGGGGAACAAATATTTAATAACGGCTCTTCAATCTAACCTTCAAAGTTTTAACATGATCCAATAGCTGGAAGTTGAAGCTAGACCAATTCAGATGGATATAAGATGTAATTTTTTAACAGAGAGTGTAATTAATCATTGGAAAAATTTACCAAAGGATGTGGTGGATTCTCCATCACTGACAACTTTTAAATCAAAATTGGATTTTTTTTTCTAAAAGATATGCTCTAGAAATTACTTTGGGGAAGTTTCTACAGTTTGGGGAAGTTTCTACTTTGGGGAAGTTTCTATGTTATGCAAGAGGTCAGATGAGATGATCACAATGGTCCATTCTCTGGCCTTGGAATCTAGGAATCTGATTCTGTGGTAGCTTATTGTTTTTCTTAGTGTATATCCCAGGAGACAGGTGAACCCAGCAAGCAAAACACCATCACAAGAGATACTTTTCATAGAATCATTGAATAGAATATTAGAGTTGGAAGGGACCTCAGGAGGTCATCTAGTCCAACCCCCTGCTCAAAGCAAGACTAACCTCAGCTAAATCATCCCAGTAAGGGTTTTGTCAAGCCACAGCTTAAAACCCTCTAAAGGTGGAGATTCCACCAACTCCCTAGGTAACCCATTCCAGTGCTACACCACCCTCCTAGTGAAAAACTTTTTCCTAAAGTCCAACCTAGACCTCCCCCACTGCAACTTGGGACCATTGCTCCTTGATCTATCATCTACTACCATTGAGAACAGCCTAGCTCCATCCTTCCTGGAACCCCCCGCCCCTTTAAGTAGCTGAAGGCCACTATCAAATCCCCCTTTACTTTTCTCTTCTGCATACTAAACACGCCTAGTTCCCTCAGCCTCCCCTCATAAGTTGTGTTCCAGCCTCCTAATCATTTTCATTGCCTATGCTGGACTCTCTCCAATTTGTCCTCATCTTTTCTGTAGTGGGGAGGCCCAAATATGGCCACAATACTCCAAATGTGGCCTCACCAGTGCTGAATAGAGGGAAATAATGACTTCCCTTGCATTGCCCCTACTAATGCAGCCCAATACGCTATTAGCCTTCAGGGCACACTGCTGACTCATACCCCATCCTCCAGATCACTAATGAAGATGTTATCAGTCTGAACAGAGGGGCCAGTAGCTGAACTGACATGGAGACTGAGCTACTCCCTCATGCAAATAAGGCCCAAGAAGTTCAGATATTCACATACAAAGTTACGTTTGGAGATGTATCCAAACAAAACCTAAGCCTTTAAGTTAATCCAATATTAATAATGTAGGGGGAGATTTTCAGTGACATAAATGGGAATTTAGTACCCAACAATCATTGACTTTCAATATCAGTTGGCTGCCTAACTACTCATTGTAGCTTTAAAAATCTCTCCCTAAGTAGTTTATTGATAGGACATGTCTGATTCTTTGAATTTCACCATTCCTGCTCATGTCAACTTCCACCTAATCATAGCACTCAGCAAAAGTTCTCTGGCTGATGAGTCCCATTTCTGCCCATTTTTATTTATAAATTGGATTTGAAAGTGCTCCTGAAAGTAAAAGGTTGAAATGTTTCAGCCAGCCATGAAATGCTACTAAATGGATGAGTCATCTTGTGATAGGAGTGAGGAAGGTAAATAAACCAGCCAGAAATAGTACACTGTACATGGAGCAGAGGAGGGAAATTGATTTTGGCTGCTAATCTACTCTACAGTGAAAGTTTGCATTTACCAACAGGTACCCTTGGATATGAGTTAAATGGCTATTCCCCAATTAGAATAGGTTGGTAAATGTTGACTCTTTAAGGGTGATCACTACACATATTCCTAGCCCCTCCAACAGTGAACTGGGAAAAATAATTTGACATATTATCACTTTTTCTTTGTATCAGGAACTATTTTAAATTCTCACTTTAAGAAGAAGATGAAGTAGCATTCAGCTAAGAAATCACTCCCTGTTAACAATCCCAATAGCAGAAAAACACTTGGAAAGATGAGCAAATAAATGTGTTCTTCCAGGCCATCTTGTTCTTAAAGGGTGTATGGCACTTATGGCCTTAGCAAAATCTACCATATGTGAAAGACAACTACGTAGCTACATGTTTCCCCATAGTCTTAGCAAAGGCCTGTAATGCCAGCTTTTCTAATTAGCTACTTCTTTTAGATCAGTGACGCACCTTCATTTCAATGCCTGTTTCTTATTTCCATCCAGGCAACAGCCACCAAATACCTGGGTTTTTTTTCTGCCTGTATGAGAGTGGAGATTGTCAGCATATTTCATTTGCTAAAAGTAGGGTTGTTCAGAATGAACGGTTGGTGCAATTTTGCTTAGAAAACAAAATATTAATTATAATTCTAATTATAATAACTCATCAGTTGTCACTTTGAATTTAATAATGTACTTCACCTAAGGCAAGAGGGAAATTATTGTGATTATTTACTCAGACATCAGCTACTATGCATACACAGTCATTTTGCTTAAGTAATATATCTAATGGCTTTAAGCAGACTTGGGCCATGCAGACAGCATCTCTAATGCTTGGATAGTCAGCCAGTGACCCTAGAATTAAGTAACCACTTCTAAACCAATGATCTCAGTATATAAAAAACAAACTTTGTCAGCAAACTTCATGGTAAGTTGCAGAGAAAGGAAGGCTTCTTAAGGTCAGAATTAAAGAGAGAATATGACTAGGTTGGAGTATTCTGGGTTCAGTCCTTCAGTCAAGGACAATAAGAAAAAAGAAAATAAAAGGCTAGATTATTGCACCATTAGGCAATGACAACAGATGCGTTAGGATGGTTACACAGTACTTGAGAAAATAGATTTGTAATTTTTGTATTGTTTCTTGTATGGCATCCAGCAGCGCATGAACATTAGATGTGCAATTATCATGAAGTAATGCACCAAAATTGACCAACCGTTTCAAAGTGTTCTCAGTCACAAGATTACAATTGTAGTTAATGTATTAATGATTTTTTTTAATAAGTGGAAGTCTAAACCAAACCTCTGTGATTATTTTATAATTACTAGTGCAGGAATTACTGAGGCTGGGACAAAATGTGCTGCTTAATTAAATTTTTAAAATATACATTTCCAGCCTCTGGAAATATTTATGCCCGATTTCTGTTGTTGGAGCCAACACTGTTGTGAAATTGTGATCTTCTAAAGCATTTGGCAATTCATAAACTTATCTATAAAATTTTGCTCATCATCATGTTTTCTTCTCTTGCAATTTTAGGTTTAATCAGACAGTGTTACATCAGTATCCACTCAATGTATAACATTGTCACTGTTATTCAAAGGAAGTACTTTATTTACCATAGAGGACGGGGTGTTGGAACACTCAAAATGAGTTTATTTATACATTTAATTTGTCAAAGCACTTACAGTAGAATATGGTGCATTCTGTAAAATAGCTTTACAATTACAATCCTTGGCAGTAACAGTTAATCCAAATCTGCCAAGGCACCCACATTAGAAAGAGATTTCTTCAGTTCTGTGTAAAGTGCTTAAATATTTTTGCCTGTTTCTTCATCATAAAAAGATTATGTTGCCCGAACCTCTTGATTCATATTAATGTGCTTCTTTTTTGAGAAATCTCCATCTTTCAGATCACTGAGCTTTGGGAGCTATGGTTCATTGCCAAAACTGCACCTCTTATCACATACAGTTTCAGTCAAGATGAAAGGGAAATGGATGAGGAAATGAAACAGCAGAAAAGAAAACAAGAGAGAAAGAACATGCCTGATGTTATGCTTTTAAAATGTGAGAGATTTTAAATGAAAAAAGATTCTAATTGTGTATAACTTCCTGAAAATTGTTCACTCACAGCTGTATTTAACAATACTTTTAAGCTCTAACAGGGAAAGAAAAACAAGAGCCATGAGTAACATTTTCAAAAATATCTAAGCAATTTTAGGATCCTAAATCAGATTTTCTAAAATGAGCACTTCCGAGCCTATGAGTTTGTCTGCACAGAGCAGCAATGTGCTCTTTGGGGTGTGGTTTTTTTAAGTGCACTAATATGTCGCTCATCATCTGGTCCATGTAGACCAGGGGTCTCAAACTCGCGGCCCGCGGGCCAACTGCGGCCCGCGGGCTTGTGTCATGCGGCCCGCAGTCCGAATCCGGCTGCAGGCTTGTGCTGGCATTTTTTTTTGAGCGGAGCTCCGGGAAGCTGTGGCCGTCTTAAAAAGGAAATGGCTGCCGAATGTGGGCCCCACAGAGAGATTTGACGGCGGAGAGTGGAGTCTGCAAGTCCCTGTGAGAGCCTCTCTGTCTGCTCTACTGTGCTGCTTTAAAAAGGAAACGGCCGCCGAACGTGGGCCCCACAGAGAGATTTGACGGCGGACAGTGGAGCCTGCAAGTCCCTGTGAGAGCCTCTCTCTCCTACTGTGCCGCCGAATTTTACCCTGCGTGGAGATTTTTTCGGCGGAGAGTAGAGCATGAAAGGTACAGTAGAGTAGTGTGTGTCATGTGCGGCCCCCCTGAACTCCACTCAATGTAAATGCGGCCCGCCACAGCAATTGAGTTTGAGATCCCTGATGTAGACCAAGTCGGTGCTCACTAAAGAGTCCCCTGTGTGCTTTGCTGTAGTGCTGTTAGAAACAACCAAAATTAATGAGTAACATCTTAGTACACTTCAGAAATCACACGCCCAGTAGAGTGCATTAACTCACTGAGAAGATAAGACCTGAATCTCACTGAAAATCAACGTGATTTGAGCCTGAAAGTCAGTAAGACTTAGGCCTGACTTACATCTGGGTTTTGTACTCGTGCAACTACTTCTGTTAATGTTGTGATTTAATTTTACTGAAATATTTATACTATTTCTACACTGTACCAGCAGGTACAACCCTAGAGAGGATGCAGTATAAAGGTGTTTATAGCAGTATAACTTATTCTTCTTTCCATATGGGAATAAGCTACAGCATTGTAAGTGCTATTATTATAAAACAGAAGTAGGGCTTGTCTACACAGCTCCACAGTGCAGACTATGGAGGTGTGAGTTGCTGTGTGCACTGAAGTGTTGCACTATAACTGCCCTGTATAGACCCTGCTAGAGAAAATTAAAAGGTACATGGTTCACATTAACATAGTCCTGTTTGACCTCTCCCTGTCATTCATGATAGGAGAGATCAGCTAATTGAGTGACAACATACATCCCCTAATCCTCATCTGAGCAGAAATCGGTGCTAGTATCCTTATTTGGGGAGCATGACCAGGCTGTGGGAGAGTCAGGGAAAAGTGGGCAATCCAGGGATGGGTCTTTTTCATAGTCCCTAATCTGTGGCAAGGAGCTGTTTGTAAAGTGGGTCTCAGGGCAGCAGTGGCCAAGATTGTGCTCCCAGGGAATGAGGTCAGAGTGTCTGGAGAGACTCAGGGCCTCTGGTGAAGCCCCTCTGATCTCCCTTAATCCCTTCAGTATATCCCAACAGATCAATAAGAGCAGAGTTTTAACAATCCAGATAATGGTATTCGTTTGGTGTTTTATAAAGAAATTAAAAAAGGAATAAGGCACCATTTTGATCATAATCTTTTCCAGTTATGAACAGACTCCAAACAAGAGTGCTATTTAAACTGTGTAGTTCACCTCAACTCAATAGCTAGGCAGTTGCAGCTAAGCAAATTGTGCCTAGGGTGATAAATGGTACTCTTCTTTCAGGATTCAGTACATACCAAAAGTACATGCTGCCAAAATGCAATTGTTTTTCATTGTCCTATATCTCACTTAGCTTGCAAGACCTGTTGTTTGGCAGGTTTTTTGTTTTTAATGTGTTCTTTTTGGCATACAAAAATTAATTTATCTTACCTTTATATACCTTCTTTATACAAATAGGAACAAATTTTGAAATTGTCCATGGCAGGATACAAGTTGCTGTTTGTGTTTCCTACCAGTATTGTCTTGCATCCAGTTGTGACAATGCCTGGATTCTCACTAACACAGTTTCATAGTAGTTTGGCTAAATTGATTGCTGCCCAACTCATCTTAGTTACCCAGCAGAACATCCATCTGGCAATGGTTCAGAAAATTCTTAGATGGCTAAATTGGATGTTTCTCCCTAAAAGTATTTTGCTTCAATTTGTCTTTTCCATGAAAAATACATCCTCTTTTATGTGTTTAAGAATAAAATCCCCATCAGATTAGAGTTGTTTTTCCATGACTACAAGATCATCTAGTGCTTCAAGATTGAATGCGGACTGATGAAACACAAAATATTGCACACTGTATCTTGTCCTAAAATGAACATATAAAAATCAAGACAAAAGAGTCTTTCACTTTCTGAGTTTCCTTTCTGTTGTATTTTCTATTTGACAGCAAATGAAACATCCAAAATACTGTAATTAAGAAAAAAAAAGACTGGCAAGACCAGGAGCAGGGACCATTTGAAGTAGTTTCAAGAGCTATGCTTATCTTTCTTCATATAGTGACTATTAAGCAAATATATAGCAGGATTTGCACATTTTGGGGTCTCTCCAGGGAAGAAAATTGATCTTGTGGATTAGACACTTGATGAGGAGGCAAGAGATCTGGGTTCTGCTCCCAACTTTGCCACAGACTTCCTCTGGGCCTTTGAGCAGGTCACTTAACATCTATGTCTTGGTTTCCCAATGGAAAACAAGGATTTTGTTTCTTCCTTTCTCCCACCCTTTGTCTTGTCTAGTCAGAGGTCACACTGTATGTAGTAAAAATAATATGCCCATTCACAGAGAACACCAGACTAATCAGTAAAATCAACAGGCATATATTTTAGGTCATTGCAAAAAAAAAATCACACCAGTTTGGCCTCAATGGATGTAAATTATAAATCACAACATTTACTTCCCACCACCACCATTATTATTATTATTAAAGTTGGTCAGAACATTCTTTATATCAAAATTCCATTGAAACATGACACAATTCCATTGACACAAAGATTTGGGAAGATGTTTTGGTTTCAACAGTTTTCATTGGTAGGGTTTTTGAGGTCAAGGGCTCTTCTCACTTCTGATTGGAGAAAATGAGACCTGAAAAATAGGCCTGAGCTTTCCAATCTGAAATCAGCTGCTGCAACAAAATTCCAATTTGGTTTTGATTTCATTTCAACGTGGACAGAAAACAAACTTTAATGCCACAGAAGTTGTCAGGAAATGGAGCGGTCATCCGTTGGGCAGCTCTGATTATTCTTATTGATGTGTAGTGTGGCCGCACCGAGGAGCACCAGAAGTAGCCAGGGTTGTGAGGTATCTCGCTATCATCTGCCCCAGGCATGGAGAAGCCTCTCTTGTGCCTATGAGGTCAGCTCCTTGACTCCACCACTCATAGGCAGCACACGCACTGCTCTCCCACCTACACAGGCTCCGCTGCCACTCTGTGGGTTTAGCTATAGGCACACTCCAACTCCTGAACCCTGCAAGCACAACTGGACACTCACAGGATTCCCAGATAATCTACTTTCAAAGAAATGGCACCCAGAGCTTAACAGTCACTCCGCATATGGCATCTCCACTTAATACACAGCACTTACATTTTGTTTACAGAGAAAGCAAATATAAGTGTATTTAACAAGGAACAGAGGTTCAAATGACAGCAAGCAAAAATATTGTAAACAAAGAGTTACTTAGCAAATAAATTCATAGCATGCATACTAAAGCCTAAAGTTAACTAACAAGACATTCTCATGTCACACAGAACAAAGGCTCACCCCAAATCCTTCCAGTGTACTACAGCCATGTGATCTTCCATCCATGAGCCAAGTACGCTATTCTCTTGCCTCTCAGTGGAAAGATGCAAAACATATCTCCATCCCTAGCATTATAGTCCAAAACTCCATTGTCTTCATTTGCAAACAAAACAGCCTCCCACTGCTTGTGCTTTCCTGTGTAAGGTCTCCCCGGTGACTTCACAATCATTTGATTAGCGTTTTGCTGAGACTGTGTAGGCACTCACTTTGAAGTGTTCAGTACTCAGTTTTCATGTAGCCAACCCTATGGAGTAACATTTTCTGCATGAACAAAATCGTTTATCAGCTTCTGGTTCCAAATCACAGATCTTAACATAATTTTCAATACAGGGATATACAGACCTCCATACACATTATCTGTGTATACATTTTGCAATGATTATGATGACCAGTGTGACACAGGCTTTCAGTAGAAACCTTAGGTGATACATTTGGTGATCTAGTATGTAGATAGCAGTCCCAGGGAATCCCTGTATCACCTATGCATCCCTATCCTCTGTTTCACTTAGGAATAAGAGATTCCTAGGTCTCAGAGCCACAGTCCTGGATCAAGACCCATTGTGCAAGGTACTGTAGAAACACAAACCAAAATTTGATCCCTGCCCCAAAGAGCATACAATCTAAATAAATTCTACTTTTCAATGTGTGGGGCAGTAAAGTAATAGTTTGAAAAAAACTGCTTCAGATGGTCATAAGCAGTAGCATAGGGGAAGGATCTTACAGTAGTTCATGGCTACAGACACTAGAAACAACAGCTTAAATAAAGACTGAGATTTGTGTTATAATATTCTTTTTAAAAGATAGTAGCCTGCTGGTCCCTCGACATTGTATCCCACTGAGGTATATTTGAGTACCAGGAAAATTGATGGAAATGATCATTAAAAAAAAAAAAGACTCCTAACTGAACACAATACAATAAGAATGAACCAGCAGGGCTTCCGTAATGAAAAATCTTGCCTCTTTAATTTACTACAATTTTCTGTGTGCCTACAAAAAAGTGGATAAAGAAGAAATTATTTGAACTTTCAGATATTACTTATTTGAACTTTCAGTTAGTAAAGCACGTGATATTCTCCTAAGTAAACTAGAGAACTGTGGCCTCGATAAAATTATTGTGAGGTGAGTGCACAACTTGTTGAAAGATCATACTCAAAGGGTAATTATCAATGGTTCACTGTCAGATTGGGAGGGTACATCTAGGAGAGTTTCACAGACTTCAGTCCTGGCTTTAGTACTATTCTATATTTTCATTAATGACTTGGATAATGGAGTGGAGAGTATACTTACAAAATTTGCAGCTGACATCAAGCTGGGAGGGGTTGCAAGCCTTTTGAAGGACAAGACAAGAATTCAAAATGACCTTGACAAATTGGAGAATAGGTCTGAAATAAACAAGATTAAATTCAACAAAGTCAAGTGCAAAGTGTGCAAAATACTGCATTTAAAACAGGAATAGTCAAATGCACAACTACAAAATGGGGAAAAGCTAGCTAGATGGTATAATTGCAGAGAAGATGCTGGTGATTATAGTGGCTCATAAACTGAATATGAGTAAACAATGTGATGCCGTTAAAAAAAAAGCTAATTTCATTCTGGGACATAATAACCAAAGTACGGTATGCAGATCGTGGAAGGTAGTAACCCTGCTCTCCTCGGCACTGGTCAGGCCTCAGCTGGAGTATTGTGTCCAATTCGGGGCATCACACTTTAGAAAGATGTGGACAAATTAGAGGAAATCCAAAGGAGACTAACAAAAATTATAAAATCTTTAGAATACCTGATCCTCAACATATTTAATTTAAGAAAAGAAGATTGAGGGGGGACCCAACAGTAGTCTTCAGTATATAAATGGCTGTTATAAAGAGGGTGGTGATGAATTGTAGGGTTCCCCAGGTTAGGGTTAGAGTTCCAAAGGGTAGGGCTACTGGGCCGGACATAGGCCTGGAGCTAGAAGGGCTACCTGGGCTATGGTTAGGGTTTCAAAGGGTAGGGCACATTGGGATAGAAATAGGCCAGGAGCTGGTAGGATTACCCAGGCTAAGGTTAGGGTTCCAAAGTATAGAACTTCCAAGGCTAGGGTTAGGATTCCAAAGGGTACAGCTACCTGAGATAGAGAGAGGTCTGAAGTGGTATGGCTCCCCAGGCTAGGGATAGGTTGGAAACCACAAGATCAGGATTGTGTTATGTAGGATAGGGCTCCCAGGCTGTGGTTAAGGTTCCAAAGGGTAGGGAACCCAAGACTAGGCTTAGAAATTAAAAGAACTCTTGGGTTTAGAGATTGTCTTGGAGCTAGTAGGGATAGCTGGGCCAGAGTTAGGGTTCCAGAAAGTATGGCTCCCTGGGCTAGAAATAGGATGGGAGCTGGTCAAATTCCGCAGACTAGGGTTAGGGTTACAAAAGATAGGGCTCCCTGGGTTAGAGATAGCTCTTACAGCTGGAAAGGCTCCCCAGGCTAAAGTTAGGGTTCTAAAGGATAGAGGTCCTCAGGCTACAGATTGCTCAGGCAGCCCTACTAGCTCCAGGCCTACTATTAAGGATATAAACAGTAGGGATCCCTGGGATAGAAATAGGTCAGGAATTGGTAGGGTTACCAAAGCTACAGGCTTCCAAAGGGTGGTTCCCTGGTTTAGAGATAGTCTTGTAGATGACAGGACTCTCCAGGCAACAGTTATGGTTTCAAAGAGTATTGCTCCTCAGGCTAGCGATACGCCTGGAACTGGTAGGGCTCCACATCTAGGGTTATGGGTCCAAAGAATAGGGCTACCTAGGCTAGAGATAGAACTGGAGATATTAGGGATCTCTAGGCTACTTTAGGTCTAGCTCCTTGGGCTAGAAATAGATCGGGAGCTGGTAGGGTTCTCCAGGGTAGTGTTAGAGTTCCAAAGGGCTGGGCTTTGTGACCTAGAATTAGGGTTCAAAAGTGTAGAGGTCCCCAGGTTATAGTTAGGCTTGGAGCTAATAGGGCTCCCTTGGCCTACTTTTAGGGATCCCAGGCTAGGGTAAGGGATCCAAAGGGTATTCCCCAGGTACAGAGAGGTCTGGAGCTAGTAGGCTACCTGGCTAGGGTTTGTGTTACAAAGGGTAGGGCTACCCAGGCTAGAGTTAGGTTTTGAAAGGACAGGGCTCCCTGGGATTGAGTTTGGGTTACAATGAGAAGGGGTCCCTGAGCTAGGGTCAGGTTTCCAATGGTTGTGACCCCCAGGCTAGGGTTCTGATTTCCACTCACCAGGCTACTTGCCCTGTGGTAGGTAGGATCCCTCAGATTAGGTTAGAGTACCATAGTGTAGGTCTTCCTTGGTTAGAGATGGTAGTTAAGTTCTGAAATAAGATTGCAAGGGAGGGCTCGGAATCCCCATCACTGGATCTTTTTAAGAACAGGTTGGAAAGACACTGTCAGAGATGGTCTTGACGTAGTTGATCCTGCCTCTGCACAGAGGGCTGCAGTTGATGACTCCTGAAGGTCCCTTCTAGTCTTACATTTTAATGATTCTGTAATTAAGCCATTGCCAATACATTCACTGTATTCCTGTAGTAAAGGGGAAGGAATTCTTCTAAATTAGAAACTGGCAAAAATCAGAAAACAAAGAGTGGGAATAAATGGTTAACATTCAACATAGCCAAAAGGTTAATAGAGGGAGGACACAAGGTTCTCTATTAGAACCTGAGCAGTTTAACAAGTGTATTAATGATCTGGAAAAAGAGGTGGACGATGTCGTGGTAAAACCTACATATGTCACAGTTCCTGTTAATTAAGATCATAGAAAACTGAGAAATTTCAGAGGAACTGAAAAAAAACAATATAGCAGAAAGAGCAAAGATTGAAAAGATTAAAGGTTAAAATCCTGATCCCCATGAAGTTAATAGCCATTGGCCTCATCCTAGGTTCTTTTGATTTAGAGAGGAAATAAATAGGAGGCAACATCATGGAGTTATAAAAAATAATGAATGGTACAGACAAAGGTAAAATGGGTGTTCCAATTTACCCAGTTACTTTTCATATGAGAACAAGTGGTCTCAAAGGCAAACCATTTAAAATTGATTACAATATTTTGTTTTTCAGATAAACAGCACATAATTAGCTTGTGGCTGTGAGGATCACACATTATCATTAAGGCCATAAGTAGGATTTTAAAAACTAGCCATTTATATGGATAGTGAAAACAGCCTGAGTACAACTCAACAGGAAAAATGCATATATAAGGCATATAAACCCTCATGCTTCAGGTTATGAGCCAACTACCAACTGATGGTGTTAGGAAGAAATGTTTCATTGGGGCAGTTTATTACATAATTGTCTATTTTGGGCTTTCTTACACCTTCCTCAAAAGTATCTGGTAATAGCCACTGTTAGACAGGGCTTACTGTACTACCTCCAGTATGACAAATCTATGTACCTATATTTCAGAATGAAGGAATGCTTGGATAGGCCTGGTATATTGCATTCCATTATATAAAGAATATCCAGACATTGGACAAAATAGAGAGAAGTACAAAAAGATTGATTTGCAAATATTTCATTATTTAGTATTAGTGTCTTAAGAGTTACTGTAATGTTGCCTAGAGCAATAAAATCCAAGTGAATAAATAAATAGATGGACCAGTGTAACTCTCTAGCTAGAAATTCTATACAGATGACATTAAAATATTTATTGTATTTTCATTTTTATT
>ML675606.1:4499167-4606498 GCA_007922155.1 Mesoclemmys tuberculata
TGAGCACTGAATATTCACACATTCACACAAATATCGTAGATTGGGTTGGATATAATTGACATTTGTTTTATTCTGAGATGAGGTCAGGTAAATCGAGTCTCGCTTCATATTCAAAGCAAGCACAAATATTTTTATACCTTGTTTTAAAAGGACTATTTAAAACTATCATAATCATTTTCTATTCTTGTCTCATGAAACATTACTTGGTCTGATCCTTTGTTTACATTAGAATGTGAAAAAATGGAGCGCTCTGCTAACATCAGAGCAACTGATTTGCAAAGTTTTAGTATAAAATAGCACAATCTTGAGGAGAAATAGGCTGTTTGGCATAATAAAGTGTGTGATTGTTTCACAAAATAAGGTCCACAAGGTTAATGCTCCCAGCTGTTCTTATCCCTGGTAAATGTTCTACATGGCAGAATCAGACAGCTGTCTATCAGCATAGCACCCTGGGGTACAATAAAAAACAATATACAGTTAAGGCAGTGCAGTAGCCAGCTTTTAATTAGTCAAATAGAATTTCACATTATCAAACAAACATCAGTGTCCCATCAGAATTTCTTTTACCCTACTGCTTTCAACATTTTGTTGTCTTCTGGAGGTCTCAAGGAAATAAAAGTTACCAGAGCAATTCACAATTCTCCTAGGCAGAGAATTGTTAAACAATTCCTAGCGTTCCTCCCAATATGGCTGACAATTGGCACAAGTCCCCGGTATGTTACAGTCTATTATTTGACCTGCCACAAGCTGTTTGCCAGAGATTCAACTCCTGGAAGACAAATATTTTGGCCCCAAAAAGATCTGGATAAGGAACTGTAGTGAGGGCTACCAGAGAATGAGAAAAGAGAGAAAGACTGACTGACCGTCTCTTTGGACTAGATTCATTTAAACTTGCATGTGAGTAGGTGATCTATTTCACCTGTGAAGATGTGCTTCGTGCGCCACAAAATGTCCCCAGAATGTTCTGCATAGCATAGTGTGAGTTAAGCAGGACCAAAGAGCGAACATGTTTGTGTGGAAGGCCACTAGTATCTCAGACAGTTATGCTGAGCAACACAGCCTTCCCTAACATAGTATAGCACAAACACACTGATAAAGCAAATATTTAGCAAGTGCTAAATTAAGAAAAAGAAGAAGAAAACGTCACCGTCTTTGGCAGTCACTCTTTCCTTTTTTTTAAATGCCTTCAGAGTATTTGGTAAATACCAAAGGACCTGGCAGGCAGTTACTGCAGGGGTCAGTGTTCTGGTATTTTGGTAAACGATCTGATTTTTTATTTGTTTGTTTAGTTTGGTTTTGAATAGCTATTGTGTTATACTCAAAGATGTTTACATTTCAGTGGTATAGGCAGCAATTCTCTATACACTGACTTACTTCACAAGGGTGTTGCGTGTGTTAATTTGTAATATTTATAAATTGCTTTGAGATTATCCATTAAAAAAGATGTGGTAGAAATGGAAACTATTGTGCTGATTAAGACTATAGATATTCATGTCAAAATTTTACTAATGAAGTTAATAGTCACTCCCAAATAGGATCATAATCAGTTATTTAAACAGTCCTACAGTCAAACAAGGACAGAGTGAGGGTAGGCCATCAAGAAAGACACCTAGTGCCTTATGTTTTACAATTTGGTTTTTTGTTTTGTTTGTTTTTTGTAATTAGAAGAATAAAAGCAATATGTCCATTGACCAGCAGGGGTAGTGGGTACTTAGAACTCCTAATCAAAATCAAGTAGATTGAATTGTGGCTGGAAAATGGAAAGTACTGAGTCTGAGGAAGTGTGAGCATCTTAGTTCAGAATGTCTTTGTTGGAGAAAGCTGGAATTATCTGGAGACAGCTGCAGAGCTAAAGGTAACAGAGTATCCAAATCAACATGAAATTAAAGAGAAATAAAGAACTGTTCCTTCAGAAGAAAGCAATGCATATCTCCATTTTTCAATGAAGGAGAATTGCCTGCAATTGCCTATAGCATTTGTTAGGGAAAACAGGTTGCAAAAACCAGCCAGGCAAACCCCTGAAGGCAAACTTGAGAATTGAGGAAGACAGGAATACTGCATGCTGACCCACTCTGTAATCCTAGCCTCCGGAGGACAGTGCATTCCACAGCATTAGATCTGAAATTGTATTAAAGAGTGTCAGGGAAGAGAATATAGCCAGGGCCAGACAGGCCACAGGGATACAACTCCCGCAGAGGAGTGCACAGGAAGAGATTAAACAGATAACCTAAATCTGAACAATTGAATCAGATGCAATAGGAGCATACAGATACAGTCCTGAAAGAGAATGAGATTTCATTTCATTGTATCTAAAAGACCTACTTGACAGGAAAAGTTTATTAATATGTTGAAGAATTGTATTGGGAATATAGGTGAAACAAACAATATCCCTTCTGTATTCACACACCTACAGGCTTTGTAAAAGGAAAAGAATTTGCTATCAAATGTATGGCTAGGGAGAAATGCATTGACTAGAAATAAGAAGTTAACCTGCTAAATTTATTATCTTTATATTTCAGTTTCTATAATAATGGTGAAAGTTGAAATTTGTGGCATGTAAAGGGGAGCACTTGACATACTTATTTCATGTAAATACCTTCCAAGTCTGCAAACTTTTTCATAGGATAACAGAGAGTAGAAAAAAAGCAATCTCATACAGATTCACAGTTTAGGTTAAAGTTAAATATAGATGAAAGTTTATTTAATATAATCTGAATCTGCTGGAGTTTTGGCATATTCTGGAAAGGACATTTCAAGACCAAGACACTGAAAAGTCATTTTCAGCAGCTGAGATCTCAGCATAACAAGTGTAGCGCTTTTCTGAATAGGGTGCTAGTGACAAATAATCCTGGCAGTCAGAAAATTGATAGATTCCTTTAAATTATCTGGCACTGAAATAACCAAATAATTATAATAAAAAGAACATTAAAAAGACCAATCCATTAGAGAGGTTTGGCACATGAGCAGAGATTAGAGCTAAGAAACTTTGAATTGGCATTTACAGAATCATATTAGTAAATTGATTTGCTTGAGAAGCAAGCAGGAGAATGGATTCTGGTGATTATATTATAACTATATATAAAATAATTGTTGGCAGTATCTAATGTGAAAAAAGGGCAGAATTAGAAAGAACAAGGTGAGCTTATTTGTTGCCAGAAATTAAGTTTGAACCTACTTCAATTCAAGTGGAAGTGAGGCCAATGAATAGAAGCTAGTGAAGGAAAAGTGTCTAATTAGGAAAATGGAAATACATTTAAAATAGTTTGGCCTCAAGAAACAGGTGTTAAGAAACATGCTATTAAGGTCTGAGTACTGACAATTAAAAGAATTTGGAAACGTTTAACAATTACTACTGTAGAGAAAACTCTTTCTATTAAAAAGACTACTACTTGAATGTTAGAGGCCTTGAAATAAGTGTCAGAATGATTGAAGACATTTCTTATTTATACAGGTATAATAGAGGAGATAAAACAAGGATCCTGACAAAGTTATATACTTATTAAACATCATTTTCCTACATAAGGCAAGGGACTCAGCTGATGAGCCCCAATCTAACAGTGCATCACTATTCCGCCAAGATTACGCCAAAGAAATGGCAGCACTAGCATGAAAACAAGAATAGGTTGAACATTCAGGATGTTAACTTTTCATATGGCTTGGAAACTGCCTATCTATGACATCAAGTCTTCCCCTATGTCCTACTGCAATCTCTGAGATCAGAGGAGAGGTATGACTCGTAGTCCTGTAATGAACTCGGTGCAGGAGGACGCTTGCTTCCATGTGAAGCCCCTGTGACTTTAGAGAGACGTTATAGGGGTCAAATTGCATAGGGTTCACTGTGGGATGGAGGCCTTGGTGTATTAGAGAGGAAACTGTAATCTAATTATCCCAGGTATTTACGTGGTCCTCATTACTTTGGAACTTATCCTTATTACATCCCTGAGTGGAAGGGCAATATTGTCTCCATTTTATAGATGGGGAATAGAGGCCCAGAATTTTACAAGTATATAGGTGTTGTTGTGCTCGGCATTGCAAGGACTTAGGGACAAGGGTTTTTTTAAGGCATTTAATTACAAAAGATAGGTGCCTAGTGGGTTATTCAAAAGCCCCTATGTGCCTAACTCCCACTGAAAGCTATTTTCCCTCCCAAACATTCTAGGCAAGTGCAGGCAATTTTCCTCAGTTGAAAAACTGAGCTATGCTTTGCTTTCTTCTGCAGACACAAGTCTTTATTGCTTTCCATTTCAATATATATTAGATGGTCATTTTTCTATAGTTCTGCAGCTTCCCTCCAGATAGACCCAGCTTTCTCCAACAGAAACTGGAGGCTTAGGCGCTTTTGAAAATTGCACTAGGCACCAATCTGTAAATGACTGAGGGGGCTCAGTCCTATTTTCCAAAGTGACTTAGGCATTTAGGGCTAGATCCACAAAGGGGTTTAGGTGCCTAACTGCCACTAGAGGCACCTAAATCAAAAATTTACATTTTCAAGGCACCTTTTTGGCTGTCACCCAAACCTGTAGGCATCTAAGTTCCGTAGGTGTCTAAGGGCATGTCTACACTGCAATAAAAATCTGCAGCACCGAGTTTCAGAGGCCTGGTCAACTGATTGGGACTCATGGGGCTGAGGCTGCGGGGCGAAAAATAGCAATGCAGACTTTCAGACTAAGGCTGGAACCCAGACTCTGACACCCTGTGAGCTGGAAGTGCCTCAGAACCTGGCCTCCAGCCGGAGCCTGAACTTCTACACAACCATTTTTAGCCCTGCACAGCCTGTCACTTGACCCAGGCTCTGAGACGTGGTGCTGGGGTATTCATTTCAGTACAGAAATACCTTCACTTTCCACTGGTAAAGTCCCTGAGCACTGAAATTTCTGCTGGTGGGCATGCCTAAAGCCACTTCCATCTCATGCCTAAAGCCCCCGTGGGCTTTCGCCCATCTCTTTGTCCTCATTTCAAAGCAGGCCTGCAATATTGTGCCCTGCACTCCTCCACCCCTGCAGCATCTTTACATCCCAGTGGTTAGAGCACCCGCCAGGATGTGAAAGACCCAGGTTCAAATATCCCCTCTGTCTGATTTGGTGTGAGGTCTGAAACCCAGATCTCCCACCTTCCTGGGTATTCTGATGTGGGCTTCTCTCATTCTCTCCTGATGATGCTGGGACGCTGGCTGACCAGGTCATGCTAGAGTGTATTCAGGTCAATTTGCTTGTGTAGACCAAAGTAATGGTTAGATATAGAAGAGTGTATTGGATGTTTAAATTTCATGAAAACTAATGGAATGTTCTTTGCCTGGTTTTCACTTATCTGTTCCTGTCATAATGTAATAGCAAACATTGTCACTGTAAATACCCCTGTAACTAAATAACATTAAAGAAGCCTTGGGGGGATGCTAATGAAGGACTTTATCAGAAAAGATGCTAATTCCAAAGCAAATGGCCATTGTGCTGATGACCAGAGATCAGAGACTCAAAATGAATTCCTCACTTGTGGTCATCAAAGGAAAAGCCCAAGTGGGTTGAGAGACTGTCAGCGTGTCTTCTGTGAGCAGAAGACATAAATATGGATTCAAAGAAAGATTTTCTACTTCTGGCTGTTTGGATTCTTACTGAGAAGTGAGCCAGAGGCAAAGCAGAGATCCCCAGGGACAATCTGGGTACCCTGAAAGACTTTTGGGAAACTGGCAGTTTATTACATCACTGCCATTCTTGCGAGCAACAAACTGTGATCCACCTGTACGTATATTCTACCCATTTTAACCTCTCAATAATTCTCATTCTTTTTTCTTAGCTAATAAATATTTAGTTTTCCATGGAATTGGCTTCCAGCATTGTCTTTGGTGTCAGCTCTGGAATACCAGCTGATCTGGAGTAAATGATTGGTCTCTTTGGACTGGGAGAAATTTGATGTGGTGTGATATTGGATTTAAGTGACCTTTTGTCACAAAGTCCAGTCTGTCCGAGTAGCTAGGTAGGCTGGAGAGTCTAAGGGGACTGTCTCTGAGTCTATGGTAAGGCTGTTACAGTGATGCAGAAGTTCATATTTGTTACTGGCTTGGTGAAATCTAATTATAGAACACAGCACCAGTCTGGGGCTCCTACCCTTGTTTTCTGACAGTCTGCCCTGAGGTAGACAATCATAGTTGTGAGCCACTCCAAGCAGCATGACAGAAGCTATTCCTCTTTATATGAAATACTTATATATTCATTGGGCCAGAGAGTGTGAGAATGACTCTATAGCCCAGTAGCTTGGGCACTCACCTGGGAGATCCAGCTTCCAGGCCCTAGCCACAGAAATATTGAAGTATTTCGTGAAAAATGGAACAGCTATAATAGGAGAGACTGGACCTGAAATTAGTACACAGCTAATAATTCTGTTGATTATGCATTAAGGCCAAAATAGACCCCCAACATGCTCTATTAGCTGTTAGGTAAGCAATACTAATGAGTGAAAAACAGCACAAAAATATATTTTTGTCATAAAGTCAGAAGATCGGTGTCTTTGAATGTACCTCCCCAAGAAACAGATCTGTTGAGTAAGAAGCCATTCTTACAAAAACCCTTTTCACACATTAATATTTGATATTTTATAACCCTTTCTCTTTATGATTTGCATTTGAGGTCCACAAATAAAAATACAATTAGCAGGGCAACACAGCTTTCAAACATTTTCATTTGAATTCTATGTACGTCTGTATCATTGAAACCTGAATAATACATTTTATAGAAAGGTACTTTGCATATATTTCAACTAACACACCTAAAGTGGTTTTATGAGCCTGACCTAATAAATTATGCATCATTGGTTAAGAAGGAGAATGCATGTGTAATTAATTAGGCATGAGAAATGTCAGAAATGCTGGACCTAGAATAAAGACAAGAGGATTTGTTTGGTTCAAGGCAGAAATTCGTAATTCATAAATTACTCAATAAATTTATGCTTTTCATTTTGTTGTACAGATATATTACAATTATTTGTTTTCCTCCTGGCTTTATTGTGCAAAAAGAGCACTTGGGACTGTTTCAAGGGGAAAAGGCAGTATGCCGCATTTATTACCAGAAACTAAATTAATAACTATCTTAAGCCTGAGTACCACACAAACACACATGCGCCCAAATACACCAGGAAACGTTCTGTAGTTACATAGCTATCAGTCCTGATCGTGACTTTAGGTCACAGCTTGGGTCTGTTGCTGGAGTTTGTGGCTCATGGCAACTACCTGGCCAGAGAAGGTGGGCACAAAGACAGCGGGTCTTTGTTGGGCATGCACCGACGCTCTTCTTTGACGGTTGAAGAACATTACTCTCCCCAAAACCTTGAAATCTCACCCAATCTTTTATAGGTTTTTGACTTCAGTGCAAACTTATGAGTTTGGCTGTGTCGCATCGCTTCTCTGTGACCACTGATTGCTGGACAATAGCAGAAGTGACTTTCAGCTCGTTCTTGGTGTCTTGATTAAGTTTGTTTTTTTGTTTTCTGTGGTGGATTCTTCTCTTGCTTTATAGGGATGTGTTCGCACCCTTCAGCCATAAGGGTGGACTCCACACTTCATCAGGACAAGCTAGCAGTTTGGGTCTGATTCACATGTACATACACCCTCCATTCACACCTCATTCAAATAAGGTTACCTATTCATCTAAAAGTTTAGAAAGAGTTTTGTACAAGATGGAATACATTTGGTCAAAATGGGGTTTTACACTTACAATATGGAGTATGGCTGAGAGGAGTTCAAATATTACAGACAGAATTGTGAGATGGTGATTATACATTCCGGGTAAGAAGGGTTGAACAAAGCTATAAATGAATCTACAGGGTTACAATTTTATTCCTACAGCTGTACTGTTGTGAAGTTTAAACATTCATGTTTTCATAATATTAGTTATGCTTTCTACAAATCTAGTTTATTGTGTTCCAAATTCAAATGATGCCACAACTTCACTAACACGCCCGATTAATGGATAATTACTGCTTACCAGCGTATAATCTGCTATAGGCAATTGCCTCTGTGCTAAGTAAAGAAAGTGGAATACAACATTGTGCCTCATGGATATTTTGGTTATACGTAATGTGGCAAACGGCCGGCTTCTCCCTGGTGGGTCTCGCACTTTTGCCTCTCGTAGTGGGCCAGGGTATCACTGGTAACCCCGTCTTCCCAGGGAGGGGGGTAGGGACCCGGGCCTGCCTGCTCCTCTGGGTCCCAGCCCAGGGGCCCTTCAAGTAACAGCTATGTGCTGCTGGCACCTTACTTGCAGCTGCAGGCTTTTCCCCTGGGCCACGCTCCTGGCTTCTTGAGTCCAGTACCTGCTTCAGGGCTCCACCTCTCTCCCACACACTGCTGTACTCCGTTCTGTTCTTCTCCACAATTCCACACACCACTGTCTTCTGTTCTTCTTCACAATCTCCACAAACTCCTCTGCTCACCACACTCCTACTACTCCACATTGTCTCTCAGGAGTAGAGGGTTTTTATAGGCACCTGGGTGGGGCCTTAATTGGTGTCAGCTGACACTAATTACCTTATATGGACTCTGACTAGTCTATAGGGTATAAAGCCCGGATCATTCTAGCACTTATATAGCACCCTTCTAGAACTTTCCTACTGCCCTCTGTCTTTGCTATACCACACATCCCCCCCCCCGCTCAACACCACAGGGTTGGGCTACTTGGGACGTGAGGCAGTGCTGGCGCGAAAGGGCATCAGCGTTGCCATGTTGGCTTCCGGCCCTATGCTGCACCCGGAAGTGAAAAGGCTGTAGGGAGAGGAACCATCGGGTCACTCTGGCATTCTTCTCCTTGTTAGTGTGCATCCATTGGAGTGGGACGTGGTCTGTCACCAGGGTGAATTTCCTCCCCAGTAGATAGTATCTGAGCATTTCCACGGCCCATTTCACTGCCAGGCATTCTTTTTCCACCACCGCGTACCTCTGCTCTCTAGGGAGGAGTTTCCTGCTGAGATACAGGATAGGGTGCTCCTCGCCCACTATTATCTGTGCCAGGACAGCGCCTAGCCCTGTCTCTGAAGCATCCGTTTGGAGGATGAACTCCTTCTCAAAGTCCGGGGCTATAAGCACTGGGTGGTTACAAAGAGCTTTCCTTAAATCCATTAATGCTTTCTCAGCCGCCTCAGTCCACTTCACCATATCCAGGCCCCGAGCCTTTATCAGGTCGGTCAAGGGCCCTGCTCTAGTGGCAAAGTGGGATTTGAATCTCCTGTAATACTCCACGATCCCTAAAAATGCCCTGACCTGTTTCTTGCGGACTGGTCGGGGCCAGGCCTGTATGGCCTCTACCTTGTCCCACTGGGGCTTTACTAGACCTCTCCCTACCACATATCCCAGGTATTTGGCCTCGGCTAGCCCTATTGCGCACTTTGAGGGGTTTGCAGTGAGGCCAGCTTTCCGGAAGGTGTCGAGCACTGCCTCTACTTTCCCCAGGTGCGTTTCCCAGTCGGGGCTATGGATGACCACGTCATCGAGGTAGGCAGCTGCATACCTAGTGTGGGGTCTCAGTAGGTGGTCCATTAGCCTTTGGAATGTTGTGGGGGGCCCATGGAGTCCGAAGGGAAGGACGGTATGTTGAAATAAGCCAACGGGGGTGCAGAAGACAGTCTTCTCCTTGGCATCTTCAGCTAGGGGGATTTGCCAGTAACCCTTGGTCTGATCCAGGGTGGTTAGGTATCGAGCCTTGCCCAACCGGTCCACTAGCTCGTCGATACGTGGAATTGGGTAAGCATCAAATTTAGATACCTCATTTAACTTCCTGAAGTCGTTACAGAACCGCAGGGTACCGTCAGGCTTCGGAACTAGAACGATGGGGCTGGACCACTGGCTGTGGGACTCTTCAATAACCCCAAGTTCCAACATTCGAAGTACTTCGGTCCTAATATCCTCCCTCTTGGCCTCTGGTATCCAGTAGGGTTTTATTGTTACTCGCGCCCCAGGGTTGATGATGATGTGATGGTGGACTACCGTAGTACGACCGGGCTGCTTGGAAAACACATCCTGGTTTCTCTGGATCATGTCAATAACTTCTGTCCTTTGCTCTGGGGACAGCTCGGGGGATATTCTCACCTCCCCTTGTGGGATGTCTGTCTGGGGGGATGTTTCTCGGTCAATCAGGTACACTTCTCGGTCTCACCAGGGTTTCAACAGGTTAATGTGGTATAGTTGCACCGGTTTTCGCCGATCTGGTTGCCTCACTTTGTAGTTCACGTCACCAACGGCTTCCACAACCTCATACGGGCCTTGCCAACTGGCCAGGAGCTTACTTTCTGCTGTTGGCACTAGCACCATTACCCGCTCTCCTGGCTGAAACCTCCGTGTCTTGGCCCGTTGGTTGTAGTAGGTCTGCTACGCCTCCTGGGCTTTCTCCAGGTGTTCTCACATTATGGGGGTCACCCGGGCTATCCATTCTCGCACCTGGGCCACGTGCTCAATCACGTTTCTTCCTGAGTTGAGCTGTTCCTCCCAGTCCTCTTTTGCAATATCTAATATACCCCGGGGATGGCGACTGTACAATAATTCGAAGGGGGAGAATCCAGTGGATGCCTGGGGGACCTCCCGTATTGCAAACATCAAGTACGGTAGTAAGGTGTCCCAATCCTTTCCGTCCTGCGCCACTACCTTTCGTATCATACTCTTCAGGGTACGATTAAACCTCTCTTCCAGGCCATCCGTTTGTGGATGATACACTAAGGTCCTCAGGGCCTGGATACGGAACAGGGTACATAGATCCTTCATTAATTTGGACATGAAGGGGGTCCCTTGGTCTGTAAGGATTTCCTTAGGGATGCCCACTCTAGCAAAAACCTGGAGCAGTTCCTTTGCAATTGCCTTGGATGTTGGGTTTCTTAGGGGAATGGCTTCGGGGTACCGGGTGGCATAGTCCACAATGACTAGCACACTTCGATGACCACGTGCTGATCGTTCTAGTGGCCCCACCAGATCCATGGCGATCCTTTCAAACAGAACTTCAATAATGGGCAGGGGCACTAACGGGGCTTGCAAGTGAGGCCGGAGGCTGTGCAATTGGCACTCTGGGCAGGAGAGGCAGTATCGCTGGACCTCCGCCCGTATTCCTGGCCAGTAGAATCTTCTCAGAATTCAGTCCAGGGTCTTATCTGTTCCTAGGTGTCCCCCGAATAAATGACTATGAACTGATCGAGAACTGCCTTTATGTGCTTCCGTGGCACCAAGAGTTGCTCTACTTCCTCCCCCCGTATTGGGGTCACACGGTACAGCAGGTCCCGTTTCAAATTGTAATAGGGCTCCGGGCCCTTAGTCTTTCCTTCCACGGGAACGCCATCAATCTCTACTACTGCCTTCCTCACATTCGGGTATAATGGGTCCATGGCCTGGTCCTGCCCAAAATTTCCCCGTAGGGGACCTAGCTGGCCTACCTCTATGGGCCCAACCTCATTTTAATCTCCAGGGTCGCACCTACTAGTGCTGGGTACCGCCCCTGGGTCTTCACTAGTTTGAGTGGTCTCCTGGCCTCCCAAACGGGTTCGTCTACCCACCGGGCAGCTTTCTGGTTCTCAGCCAGTATCCGGGTGCCTAATCTTTTATCTTCCCTTCTTTCCCGCCAGGATTTCCGGGGTTTTCCGGGGGGTGAGAATAGATCTTGGGCAAATTCTGCAAACACAGGGGCAGGGCTGGTTGCCTGTGCCTTGGTCTTCCCCTGGAGTTTGCTGCCCAACCCGTACTCTATGGGTGGGAGTAGGTTCTCGAACCCTGGGAAATCCCTACCAATCAATACTGGGTAGGGGAGCCTTGGGACCACCCCTGCCATCACTCTGGTGGTATTCCCCTGGATCTCAATCTGTACTGGGATTGAGGGGTACAGATTTACAGTCCCGTGTACACAGGTCACCCCTGTGCGTTTGGCCCGGGTTAGCTGGTCTCACCCTATCAATTTCCCTGAGACCAGTGTCACTGCACTCCCCGAATCTACTAGGGCCATGGTATTGATGCCGTTCATTTTTACTGGCCTTGTATATCCATGGGGGGCTGTTACAACCCCTACCAAACCAAGGAGACCACAGCACCCCCCATAATCCGCTAGATTGCACTGCATGGGCTCCTCCCTGTTGGGGCATTGGGCTGCTATATGCCCCATTTCCCACATTCATAGCAGCGGTACCTTAGGCTGGCTGTCCCCTTCTGCCTTGGGCTATCTGGTCGCCCCCCCATGTCCTCGCTCCCTGAGTTTCCCGGCCCTTTCCTGGTGTCAGGCCGCTCCTCCGTGCTCTTGTTCTCGGTTCCCAATTTTCTGGGTCCCCCAGCAATCCAGGAACTGGGTTTGGGGACTTGCTTCCGTGCCCACCATGTCTTGTCTTGGAGGGTTGGGGCCAGCTCATGGGCTGCCAGCTGTCTCTCGACCAGGGCGACCAACTCATCATAGGTGGAGTGGTCATTCTGTCCAACCCAGGCACGGAGGTCTGATGGTAGCCCCCTCATATACCGGTCCATTACCAGGAGTTCCAACATCTTCTCGGTGCTAAGCACCTCAGGGCACAGCCACTTCTGGGTCAGATGGATCAGATCAAACAACTGCGACCACGGTGCTTTACCCTCGCTGTACCGCCACTCATGGAATCTTCGGGCTCGCACGGCTACCGTCACTCCAGATCTGGCTAGGATTTCTGCCTTCAGCTGGGGGTAGTCCACAGCAGCTTCCACCGCCATATCATAATAGGCCTTCTGGGCCTCTCCTCCTAGGAAAGGGGCAAGGATGCTGGCCCACTGATCTCGGGGCCAGGCTTCCCTCAGGGCTGTTCTCTCAAAGGCCAGGAGATACGCCTCTATATCATCCTCTGGTGTCAACTTCTGCAGCCAGTTACCGGCACGGATGGTCTGCGCCCCACCATGGCTGCCACCTCGCCCTACCAGGACTTTCAACTGGCCTACCACCTCCTGGAGTAGGGCGCAGTCCTGGGCAGCCTGGCTCATCAGCAGGCAGTTAGTCTCCTGCTGTAGCCTTATGGCCTCCTGCTGGGCAGCTGCCTGGACTCGGGTAGCCTCCTGCTGGGTGGCTGTGGCTTGCACCAGGGCTTTTACCACCTCCTCCATCTTGGGCATGGGGTGTGCTAAAACCACCCTGGTTTAAGTCCACTGTGTGACCAATCCCACTCCTGACACCACGTGTGGCAAACGGCCGGCTTCTCCCTGGTGGGTCTCGCACTTTTGCCTCTCGTAGTGGGCCAGGGTGTCGCTGGTAACCCCGTCTTCCCAGGGAGCGGGGTAGGGACCCGGGCCCGCCCGCTCCTCCGGGTCCCAGCCCAGGGGCCCTTCGAGTAGCAGCTATGTGCTGCTGGCACCTTACTTGCAGCTGCAGGCTTTTCCCCTGGGCCACTCTCCCCCCTCTGTCTTTCTGGCTTCTTGAGCCCAGTACCTGCTTCAGGGCTCCACCTCTCTCCCACACACTGCTGTACTCCGTTCTGTTCTTCTCCACAATTCCACACACCACTGTCTTCTGTTCTTCTTCACAATCTCCACAAACTCCTCTGCTCACCACACTCCTACTACTCCACATTGTCTCTCAGGAGTAGAGGGTTTTTATAGGCACCTAGGTGGAACCTTAATTGGTGTCAGCTGACACTAATTACCTTATATGGACTCTGACTAGTCTATAGGGTATAAAGCCCGGATCATTCTAGCACTTATATAGCGCCCTTCTAGAACTTTCCTACTGCCCTCTGTCTTTGCTATACCACAGTAAGGACTCAGTTATTCTCTTAAAATGACAAACATCATCATTTAGAGTGCATATGAAGTTCTGAGAACTAATCTATACAATTCTTTTTTCAGATCTTGAAAATTGTTCATTGAGACAATAATCATGCTAGTGGAAAAAGACATTTTCATTTTAGCATAACACTGTACTATCATTTCACTTCCACTCCCCATTGTGTACCACGACTTATTTACTTAAGAGGTTTGATGGCATGCAAATGTGTTATAGTTTGGGCTTTACCTTAGTGGAATTTGTATTTAAAAGCATATATGCAGCTATAAATTCATCTTTTTTCCATTACACTAGCACTTTATACTATAGCTTTTAGAACTTTTCATTGTGACAGATGCTCTAAGGATCTGATCCTGCAATTCTTGTTCACTCAAAACCCCCACTCGCAGCAGTGAGAGTTTTGGGTGTATAGTGAAGGTAAAATTGGATATTATATCTACACTTCATTGAAATGGATAGAATGTAGTCTAGCATATAGAACACTGACTATAGGCAAGAAATCTGGATTCTGCTCCCTGGACTACCACTGACTAGTACCATGTGACCTAGTGGGAGTTATTTCATGTCTATGTCCTTTAGTTTCCTTATATGTAAAAATGGGCAATAATGCTTACCTAGCTTTGCAAAGTACTTGGAGATTTACAAATGAAAACTGTTAGATTGTCATAGTGTCCACAATATGTGAGATACTGGTGATCAATATTTAATTATACTTCAAGCATAACCACTTCTGGAGTAGAACCCGTTATGTATTTTATCGTCACGCAGGAACCACACATTTACCTGAATATTAATCAAAGCTAGACTGCTTTCTGATGTCATACAGATATAAATATTGCTGATATTCATACAAAGTTTAGATACCTCCAGACTGGCGTCCAATCACCAGTAGTAAAATTGGCTATTATATTCCTGACTTGTGGAAATGCAGAAATTTATTTACCTTCTGAATGCTGGCACCTTGCAATGATTCTGTAGATGCAGGACTTTGGCTGTGAACTATAGTACTGGGAACAAACAGGCTTCCTGGTCTTCTGCCTCCCACTTACTTTGGTCATATGGACTTCTTGGCTCTGGGGCTTCCTGGTCTAAAAAAAACAGAGGACATTTGCTCTAAATGTTGCCCTTCAGCTATAAAAACTTTGGCTGCAGTAGGATTAGGGCTTGTTTCATTCGTGGTCCAACCACTAGATGAAATAGCCCCATACAGCAGGATCAAGCTATGTCAAATAGTCACATCAAACTTCAGACCACTTCTTATGATACTGGGTCATATTTGCAAACCTCACCCATATTCCTTGTTTAAGATTGTTTGCACAGCACTGGCCTGTGAACCCCAGATATTCTCCTTCTCTTTTCCTTAGCAGCTGCTCATAAGACCAGGGGCCCTTAGACAGAGGAAGTTTCCCTGAGATAGTAATTAGACTTCACCATACTTCATCCTCCACGTAAACTTCCAGACTGATTCACTTCCAGCAAACTGAGACTGAAGGATTCAGCTAACAAACCCATCATGAATGAAACCACGCAGGATTCAAAGGGACCTACATTTAAACAGTTGACACTTCACCTACTAGATGGTAGTAATTAAACGTATGCACTAACCAGTGATCTCACCATAATTTAGGTTCAGTTGGCCTGAAACATCTTTTCCAGGTCTGGCAACTAAACAAAGCAACCTGATGGATTGATGGTTATTTGGGGATCCTGTCAGACAGCATATGTTCATTTCTGACAATCCTGACAGAATATACTATAACAACAATAATACCTAAGTCACATGATCTTTAATGTGTTTATCCTCCCAGTACCTCTGTTAAATTTATCCCCGTTTCACAGGAGAACGGAGGCATAGAGAGACTAAGGTCATACAGGAAGTCTGTGAGGAAAGCAGGGAAATTGAACCTGGGTCTCCTAAGTCCAAGTGTAGTGCTCTAACACCCAACCATCCTTCCTCTCACAAAATGATGAATAAAAGCTGAAACAAAAAATTGATTTAGAATTATTTATATTTTTAATGACCTGTGAATACGAGGGTCGTTCAAAAAGTTCTAAGCCTCACCCAGAAGGAGTTGCAGAAACAAGACAGTTTTTCACAATTTTTCTATATAGTCCCCCTTGACATCAATGCACTTGGTCCAACGATGCTCAAGCATTGCAATCCCATCACGGAAGAAGGTGGCATCCTGGTCCTCCAAAAACTCCTCCACAGCACATATGACCTCATTATTGTTTCCAAAATGGCGACCACGTAGGTGGGATTTGAGTTTAGGAAACAGGTAGAAGTCAGATGGAGCTAAGTCTGGTGAGTAAGGGGGATGGGGTAGCAATTCAAAGCCACAGTTGGCTGCTTCAGCTACTGCAACCTGAGCAGAGTGAACGGGTGCGTTATCCTGGAGCAAGAGCACAGCTGCCCTCAGCTTCCCTCTGCATTTCGACTTGATTGCTTCCTTCAGTTGTGTTAATTCTGATGCATAGTACTGTCCATTAATAGTTTTTCCCTTTTCCAGGTAGTCTATCATGATTATGCCTTCAGAATCCCAAAAAACAGAAGCCATCACCTTGTCAACAGACGCTGCCCGCTTGAACTTCTTCGGGGGTGGAGAACCTGGGTGTTTCCACTGTTTGCTTTGAATCTTTGATTCAGGTTCGAAGTGATGAACCCAGGTTTCATCTTGAGTTACTAATCTGCGGGGGAAATTCTCAGGGTCAGCCTGGAAGTGTCCTGGAAATGTCAACCCTTTGCAGCTTCTGCTCTGGCGTCAGCATTCTTGGGACCCATGTTGCAAACAGCTTGCTCATCCCCAAGATCTCAGTTAAAACAGTGTGAACTGAACCAGAACTAATGCCTATGGACTTAGCTATCTGCTGGACAGTAAGACGTCTGTCATCCAAAACCATACGGTGAATGGCATCAACTTGATCATCAGTGGTTGAGGTTTTTGGATGACCTGACCAAGGGTCATCTTCTGTGCTCATCCTGCCCCGCTTGAATTCAGCAGCCCACTTCTTCACAGTTGCATAGGAAGGGGAGTCCTCAGCAAGTGTCTGTACCATGTCCTCATGGATTTCCTTGGGTGTCATACCTTTCTTTTGCAGATACTTTATGACTGCTCGGGCCTCTGTTTTGTCCATTTTTAGATTTGTCGCACTACCCTTCACCTTTGTATGGGCCTCACATGCACACAAATTAAAACAGAAATCTGTATTTGTTTTTCTAGTTTTATAAGAAGTGGTAGTGTGTTACAACAAAAATGTTCAGCTATGGCTCTTCTTTCTGGGTGAGGCTTAGAACTTTTTGAACGACCCTCGTAGTTCTGCCTTGTAGTTTCCCCCCCCCCAAAAAAATTTGCTGTTTATTAAGATACGAGCTGGGGAAGAAGCAGTCTCCCCTCTCTTGTAATTAAATAAATCTCCACCAACTCCTCCTCCTCCATCTGTCTCATTACAGACAGGCATAGTCTCCTGTTTATGACCTCAGAGAAGACATTAATGAAGCAAAAATTACAGCCTCTGGTAATGATACTGTTGGTTAAGAAATTGTAAAACATTTAGGTATAAATGGAATCCACTTTAATTAAACTTGTCGGAAGTATACATTTTCGAAGCACTAAGGCCCAGGCTTTAAAAGATATTTAGGCATTGCCGTGCTCAGAGTTACAATACTTAACTGATTGAAGAGCCTAAATCTCACTTTCACAAGGGACTTTGGCATTTAAGTGCTGAAGTTTAAATATCTTTAAAAATCTGGACCTAAGACCAAAACATGTAGAACAATACAGTTATGCTGTTCTAGACAAGTGCATTAATTTCCTCTGGAGATTAATGGGAAGTGGAGCTTTTCATTGTTAGATCACTGGTTCAAATTTTGGCCATGTCAGTAGTGCCTAAAAGTCATTGCAATCTGGTGGATGTCCAGTGGCTTACATGAATTGAGTGAGGGGTCTCAGTCCATTACTTAATGGACACGTATACACATATACAACTAGTAGTGCACTGTTTGCAGGTCCAGCTAAACACACTGTTAATTTTGACATGGAGATTACCACTAGTCTCTGCACCCTAGAGCTAATCCTTCCAGAGCAAGGACAATGAGGATTGTCAGAAAACCAATACTTCTGCTGCTCAGCTGTTCTGCTGATTACTAGAAATCTCCAAGGTAGTCAATACAGCATTAACATTCATTACATAATTGCAGATAGCATAGGAATAAAAGTAGTTTATATGTTCTTCACACATTGATTGGAGTGATGTGGTCTGCCATTTACAGGCTGCAGAATTTTTTCTTTTCTTTTTTTTAACTTGTACAAATCTTTTTGAAACTTTTTTCTTCTATGTTAAACTTTCAAAAATATCTTATTTTTTAAAACCCTTTAACAATGTTTGCTCAGATCTTTATGCAAGAAGATGATGAAAATGCTCCTACACAGAGAACACTCACAGAAATGGACAATATGGGGAGGAAAAAATTCCCTCCTGAGGAAATGCCAGTTTTATGGTGGCCTGTGCAATACTAATGCTGCCACCTTGTGAATCCATTCTGTGCACTGAATGAGGCAAGGATCCTGTAGAAAACATAGTATGTGATCATATAATTAAAGGCTGTATCATAATGCATATTCACAAGGGAAGGGTATAAATTAAGATTTCATCGCCAACTGTAAATCTGGCATTTCCTACTGTTCGACTTTGCAACATGAATATTTTTCTTTTAATATAGCAGAAGTTTCTTGGGGGAGGAGAAAGGGGTGGAGAGAGGGGGTTTTCCAATTCTTTCTTAAAGATAAAAACAAATCATGTTATGTACAAACGTAACTTCATCATTTGAAACCTGAACCTTTAACATTGTAGCCAAATTGCTTCCCTTTGAGCTATAGGAATAACTACATTAACTGGCAGTCCCAGAAGGCTTTGAGCATGGGAGGAAGGAAAGGGACTGCAGTTCATGGGGATGTTGAGAGAAGCCCGCCACCCACCCAGCTCTCTCTTCCTCTCTCTGAGAGATGGAGGGCTCCTGACTTATGCAGTGCCCTTAGAGATAGGGATGAAATACTGGAGCTAGGAAGTGTGATCAGGGAAAGAGAAAACCTGCTCAACCCAGCTTTCTTCCCCCACTTCAACTGGTGTGGCAGTGCCCAGGTGTTCTCAGCACAGTAACTACTGCTACTGTTCTTTTGGCAGTGGTGTGTTCTCAACCTTAGAATGTTTGTGTGTTTTGTTATTTTGCCAGGCTGCAAAAAATGTTCTGAGAAATGCAAGTGAGAGCATGGAAATGGCAATAAGGGCACCCTAATGAGCCAGTGAACACAAACAGGCATGCCAACAAATAAGGTATAATTCTCAGAATAAACAGATCTGTCTCATTCCCTGTAACCTTTGCTCTGTCCTCTTTATTGTATTAATTTTAAGTTGCATTTCTTCCTTCCGTCATTCTTTATTTCTTCATTTTATTCTCTTTGCTCCAGTGAAGCAGTAAAAACTTTAAGTCAAGAGATAAAAGTGGCACTATTAAATTCATGTGCACTGTAAGTAACATGAAAATTTACTCTCACTCGCTACAGACAATATTAAGACATAGTTATTTCCAGTCTAGTAATAAATGATAAAAATGCTCTATTATGGAATGTAGTGCATGATAGGCAATGACACTACACTATGAACAAAAAAGGCTAGTACTATTCAGTTACCTGCTAATCAGCATGAAACAAAATGTGCATAAAAACTGAGCTCTTTCAAAACACTGAGCCAGATCGTCAGCGGATGTAAATCACTGATTTGGACAAGCTGAAGCTCCAGTCCCATGCATTTGACTGTACAGCCAGACGTCACAGGGCAATAGGAGGGAGCTGTGCAACCTTCCACCAAACTGTCACACGATAGGCTTCTCCCCAATCTATACATCCCCATGCACACAATGTGTCTGTGAAAGAGCTTAAACATGCTTAGAGGGAGAATACATCTACCTCTTGCAAAAGCTGTTATGATTCACATTGAAAATTTAACTTGTGCACACTATTGTTAATCTCCAAGGGCCTGCTTTTGCCACCCTTACACATGCTGAGTATGGCCTTACTGACATGAGCAGTCCCTTGGAGATCAATGGGACTACTTACAGGAGCACACTACTACTCAGTTTGAGTAAGTGTGGCAGAATCAGGCCTTGGAATAAAGTTCATTCCTGTGCAGGAGGCCAGCACAGAGTCTATGAACTACTCATACGCCATGTAAGCCCTCAGAGTCAGTAAGTGGTGCATAGGCCTCACGCAGACCTTTGACATGATTTGTACAGGGATTTACATGATGGTTGAAAGAGCTCCCATCAGTCCAGCTGCAAGATCACTAATTTCATGACAAGAATGCAGCTTACTTTCAGCTATCGATCCAGGTACAGCTAGCTGAGTGATTGCAAAGTCTGGATGAGATCTTTATCCACTTTTTTCATTTGGTTAACAAAGTAATTTTGGGGACTATTTCCTAGGCTAAAGATGGCAAAGAAAAGGGATTTTTGATTATAAGAATTAAAGGAACTGTTCAAATAAATACTGTTTGTTTTTAATCAGCTCTATTCATAACTATGGGCTTGATTCATCCTAAGCTTGTATTGAAACTGTTGACTAGTAAAGGCATAATTGATAGACAGTGTTTCTCTGTTCCCTTACAGTGGCTGCAGCACACAGAGGTTTATGAATCGGCTTCAACCCCCGAGTTAACACTTTAGCTGAGGCAATAGAGGCTCATTCTTTAAATCCAAACATTTTTAAATCAATTTCCACTGTCAACAATGTGCCCAGGAGCAAGGCATTACAAAAATGATGCAACGTCAGTGTCTCTAGTACCACCAAGACTGCAACCTATTCCAAAGAGAAACTTGTCCCAAGGTAATGGCTGCATAATTCTAGTTTAGGATTTCCAGGGGCCATCTGAGTGTTCACCTTATTTGGATAAGTTATGGAACTATTCTACCATGTTCCATATTAGGGGACATGATATATTCTAATTCACATTATACCTTCCTTGGGTAGTCAAGTCCTAACAAGTGACAGAGAACAGACTGGTACTCCCAACAGCTTGAATATGCTTTCTTTGAGACAAGGTAGTTTTCTATTGTTCAGAGACATTCTTCATTTTCCTTTAATAGTTTTCATGAGCAATTCAAGAGAATTAGACTTGCTGACACAAAAGCGAATAAGGCTGAAAAGTAAAAATTATACATGCTAAGCTTTTTTCCTGCCCTAGCTTTCACCTCCAGCAGCAGCAAAGAGAGAAAGAGAAAAAGAAAGACGGACTCCCTCAGAATCTTCAAAGCAAATTTGATCAGCTCCTCCTGTGAGTTAATAACATTGACTGTGGGAAATACCATTTTGCAGACAGAGGTAACCCTGGAAAAACACAGCTGTGAGCCAAAACAGCAAGACTAGACATCTAAAAGCTTTTATTATGGAAAGCAAACTTCTGCAATGCAAGACAAAGGGCTAGAAAATCAGGCTGGAGCTTACAAGTAGTTAGTTGGTATTATATATGAAAAGTATGGGGGAAGGCTCAAATGTGTGTTCTTGGGAAATAGGATCCCTGCATGGTTATTCCAGAATATAGAAAGGGCACACAAAACTCTGCAAGGAACTAGATGAGTAATCAGAATACATGGACTATGGCTGATTCCACCATTTTCTGAGTTTCAGAGGCACACAGGGAAATCCTATAGTGAATTGTAAACTGCAAGTTTTGCTCTATATTAAGGCCACAATATACAGAATTATTCTGGATTATTATTTTTGAAGTTAGAGATCCAGTGCGAAGGAAAGGAAAACCTCTGCTGTCCATAAAAATAGCTTCTTTGCATTTAGAAGATAGATGCCTTTCAGCTTTACCCTACCCAGATGGGAGTGAGACAAAGAATATGTTTTACAGTAGGTAGGGAACACCAATGAATTTTTCAAAAAACACAGAGGATAAAATTGACTGAGATGACATACAGCAAACTTCCAGTGCTCCATCCACACTGACAAAACTTGAAATTTTCAGCTAGCCTTTTGCCTAAGATTGACATTTCATGGTTCTGACCAAGTTTTAAGGCTTTAATAATTTACACATGGAGAATTGGCTTTATTAATAATTTAAGCATCAAAATGTATGCGATGTGTAGCAAGTAATTTTATAGCCAGAGATTTTTTTTTTAAATTTTCTCCCTTTCAATGCCTCCTTTGTAGTTGTAAATGAGGATGATATGCACATGGAGACATAATAATAAGTGATATCTTACGCTTATAGGGCACTTAGCATACTGGAGGCTCCCTAACTGAGATTACACACAGGCTATATTGCATACACATAGGCCTAGTTATCTACACTTTTGCAAAGCAGCTGCTTTAGTACACACTCATAGTTTCTATATATCCCATATTGTGCAGTATAGCACAATATGGGATATATAGAAATGGAAAGAAATGGAAGAAATGGAAAGAAATGGAAAGAAAATGGAAGGGAGTGAGGGGGACAGGGCAGGGGAGTGAAGCTCGGTGAAGAGTCTGAGGAAGGTGGAGCAGGAGGGTTAAAGTAAACAGCCAATCAACACAGGGTAGAGAAAATCCAGTCAAAACTGTAGAATGTTCTAAGAAGAGGTCCTAAGGTCACTGCTTCTGCCCCTACTAGCTGGAGTCTCTGGTGGGTTCCTCTTTGCAGCCCACATCTGGGGAGGGGAGGGAAAGGCTCACCTGGAACTGAGTGCCCAGAGAGTGGGGGATTCTCTCCTGTAAAGATCTGGATCCACTGGTGCTTGGCAGTGCTTAATTTGTGCAAAGCCTTGCACCGTTTCCTCTAGGCTTGGCAGTTCATAGCCCTGGCACCTGTGGGCTGGTCACATCAGTTATGACAGTAACAAAATTGCTTGAGCCCAGCACCTTATTCCTTGAACCTCAGCACCAATTTCATTACAAATTAAGCACTAGTGCTCAGAGGAAAGGTGGCACTCCATTTTACTCTATCACTCTAGTGCAACAGTCCCTGCTTTGGCTGCCACTGCCCCTCCGGACTGGAGCGTGGGTGCATGGAACTCAAATTCTCCCAAGCCCTCATTTACAGGGGTGCATACACACTTCCCAGTCATAGGACTCTTCTCTTCACCATCTTTAGCAGTATCAGTGCTTTTAAGCACGGAGCCAGCTAGGCTGGCATTTTTCATCCTTTAATCCAAAACCTGTATTTGTCCCTTTCTCGTAGAGCACAAAGAGGGCACTAGTGTGAAATTGGAATTTACTTTTGAACAGAGATCATCCTCAGGTATAACAAATAGCAAATTACTGGATAAGTATGTGAAAAGTTTGTTTATGCTGCAAACCAGTTAGTGAAAGTAAGTTGTTTAAAAATACAAAGAATGAAAAGAAATTATACTATTCAAAATAATTAATTAAATAATAATGCTTTTCTGTATTTGGCAATTATAGCAGGACTGAACAAAACTCCTGCGTATATTTGATAACACCTTCAAAAGGGAGAGAATGACAATCTTTTTGTAGAAGGATGTGATAATCAAGACTGAGTGTGTATGGTTATAGTTCTTCACGGCTCTGAGAACTAGAAAATTATTTGGTTGACTGGACTCATCCACATTTCTTTCTAAGGGCTTCTCTACACAAACAATGAGATCACAGCAATCTGGGGTGTAAATCTACTCTGTAATAGACTGTCACACACTAACTGTCCATGTGGACCTGCTGCCATGCACTAAAAGTTCCCTAAAAGTAGTGCACTTTGACCTACTGCACTTTGAAAGAGGAATAGATTAAAGCACACCCCAGAATTTTTAGCATCTGTCAGCAGGATTCATATAGACACTTAGTATGTGGCTACATTCCAATTTACAGCAAATTAAGTGTTTGTATAGACAAATCCTAAGAAGACATGGCCTTCTCTGTATTGTTTTGGCAGGAACAAACAAACATAGACTTGTCTCTTAGGCCTGGTCTACATTGGCGACTTAGGTCGACTTAAAGTCACTTAAGTCAACCTACGTATACCTGTGTCTACACTGGCACTACTGTTAATTCGAATTAAGTCGTCTTGAAAATCGACTTGAGACCACCTCTGCAAGTGCAAATTTGTTAATTTGATTTAGTGTCAGTGTGTACACAAATTCACTTAAATTAACTTTATTGGCCTATGGGACCTATCCCACAATGATCATCATCCCAAGCTCCATAACGATGCTTTCCCACCAGTCTGTGCTTGTTTCCCTGCACCAGGACCGGCACGCCACCGACTGCAGATGACTCGCTAAAGCCTGCAGCAATCGGGAATTTTTCTGCTCGATGGCTTGCAGGAGGGCAGCCGCGGTGGCATCGCAGTTGTGCATGTTTCAGCTTCTTGATCTACTTCAAAAATATTCGATAAGCCGCGACGTATTTGTGATGCTCACAATAATAGCTCAGAGTTGAGCTGGCTCCATGTGTCTGCAGCAATGGCAAGTGCGGGGAGTAAAAAAACAGCAGAAAAAACTTTTCCTGTTTGCTTGTTTGGAGGGAGAAAGGAGGGAGAAGGGAGGAGAAAGCAGCATTGCATCATGGGATGATGGGATGATGACACTCGTACCAACAGCCACCATGGCTAGTTGCACTGTGGGATAGCTACCTACAGTGCACTGCTTTGCAATTTGAATTAAGAGTGGTCAGCGTAAACGCAGGAGACCTGTGCAACCAGCATAGTGTACACAAGCTGCTGCAACTTCTAAAAATCAGTTGCTGAAAGTTGACTTAAACTAAGTTGACTTCACTCTGCAGTGTAGACATTGATCCTGAAAGCCAAGACATTTTCTAAGAAAGTCAGGGTTGGACCAACATCTACTATTCCTTTATTTCATATCAGACTACAGAGATAGAATCTAAAGGTTTATATCTCTCTGTGTAAGTGGGTGTGCGTTGTATTATCGAAGAACTCTTTACTTCTGTTTGCTCCCTATTCTGTCAAAGGTCAAGACAATGTATTTAATCTAATTTAAGTTGATTGTCATATCTTGCTGATGCTGCCAGATGTTCTTGAAAAGATGGATGTTCTCCATCCTCTCCAGAGAGATAAAGACAATTCACAAGAATGTGTTCACCTATGTAAAAGGCATAGGGAAGATGAAATCTTGAATGTCACTGTGGGCAAAAGGAAGGCTGAATGATAATTAGGTGCAGTCCTTCAAAATGGCTTCAACTAAGACCATAGACAAAATCAGTCAGTAAAGGAATTTCAGAAGGGCAGAGGGTCAGACCAATCATTAAATACATTTTATTGTTGAAAACTATAACAATGACTCACACTTGAAGAAAATACAGATTGTGCACTATGTTTTTACTGTAGTTGCACAGTTTAAAGGGGCAATCCAAGCTGTACAGCTTTCTCACTCTGGTTACATGTAACTAGTAGGCTGCTACCCATGAATGTGTATATATCATGAAGAAATCTGCAGCTATGATGGACGTACTGTGTCTGTTTCAAAGGAGTGCAGGAAATGTGTAAAAACGTGGGAGTAGCCAAAAAGTGACTGTTCCAAACTATTCTCAAAAGAGAAAAGCATGCAGATTTAAAGTACAGACTGATGCAGAAGATTGATTTTCAGATATTCAGGCTTTCCTCTTGATGATGCCAGTTCAAATGTAGCCCAACTAGCTAATGACAGAAGGTCACGTCAGTATTTTGTGGCTGTTGGCAGTTTATATGAAAAAGAATAACAGTTCCTAATGATTAAATATGCAACTTTGATATCTTTACAACTGAGATCTTCAATGGAAATCTAACAGAAATGCCACAGACTAAATTACTCTCTTGTCCTAAAAGTGTTAGTGTTGTAGCTGTTCCATGGATAAATAAATAGAAGACTTTTGCCTCCAAAAGGTGCAAATCAGGGAAATTTAATGAAAAGCCAATTTTCTTTAAGAAAAAAATAAACTAAAACTTAAATTAAATTTGAACCTGGGCAACTTTACTATAAATTGAGCATCGATTTATTTGAGTCATAGCAGAACAATAACTGTGATTAATCCTTCCAGGTAATGTCTTATGTAAACTTCATTTTGTACACGTTAGTGCAAAAGATCAGAAAAATAAACCCATGGACAGGATGTGAAATTTGTATAAAATTCTAGAGGTGTTGTTAATAAACTTCCATGGAGCAACGTTTGATAAGGACTACAATTTATTTCAAGAAATTTTAGATTCCAAAGCAAAACTAGAAGAAAACTTATTACTGCATTAAGTTTATAAAAGCATAATTAAATCAATAATCAATTATGTACAGTAAGCCAGAATGATGCTGATTCAGCTAGTACATCACAGAAGAAAACTACCCCACCATTTTATTCAATCCAGAGTTCTGAGACTATGTTGTGGGCTTTTAAATCTAATCTTCTTAATGACTTTTCAGGTGCTAATAAAAGATATGTTTCTATGCTTAAGAACCAGAATGTAATTTAAAAAAAAATGAGTAAATTATTATTCTGTCTCAGTGTTATATATAATGGAAATGCTGGGGGAATACATTTTGTGGAAGGGGGACGATGGAGGCATGTGTGTGTGTGTAAGACTAAGAACTTTGACTGAATTTTTAGCAGAGAAACCAATTTGTATGATCCCACAAAATATATACATTTTATAAGTTATAAAAATGAAAACCAAAAAGGATATTTTAGGTACTAGTGCCAACAGACATTTCATTGAAAAGTACAAAATCTAAAATCCAAAATCTAGACCTCTAAAGCTTCACAACCCCTTCAGTACTAGAGGTTCCCACCCTACTCCCCACCAGGAATTACCATCACTATCTTGCCTGGATTACGCATTAGCTAGCTTTCGGATGGCAGGGCACTGGAAATGTAGCCACACTGCACTGCTTGGGTCATAAAGAAACAAGTAAAGATGTGTGCTGTATTCACACTGATAGTATTGCAACAAAAATCATCTCATTAATTCTTCCAGTACCCTCACATACTTGTTGAAAAAGAGGAATGACTGAAGGGAATCCAATATGAAAATGAGGAAACTTATACGAAATGTTCTTCTGCCCGATGAGTAATAATCCAAAATTATTCTCTGGGGTTTCTATAGGAAAGATCAGTGGTAGTCAAGATCCACCATCCTCTCCACAGAAAGAGCAACAAAATCAACTGGTAAACAGCATGAAAGGCTGCGGAAAGAGGAAGTATAGGAACATTTGACTTTTGTCCACATCTCAAAGAACACCAAATAACAAGACCAGTACAATCAATCAAATGGGACCAGAGAAATTAAAGGACTTCAGATAAAACCAAAGTTGCCTCACCAACATGTTCTCCAAACAGAACAATAATTATTCAAAAGATGGCTTCCTGCATAAGGGACTAACCACGACTCATTAGAAGCTAACACACTTAACTACATTCTGAATGGGTTAATCTTCATCATCAAACAAATCCAGTGCCTCTGTGATGTGCTTTAAACTATTTCAATTTACAGGTCCCTGGTCCTTCAGGTGCCTCTCTCTCCTTATTACTATTATCTCAGGTTCAAAATAAAGTTCTTCAATAGGAGGAGAATCAATTATTTTGCATTTATGTTACTAAAAATAACATTTTTTTGTTTTGATTTTGTAAAGATGGTGACTCTAGTAAGATAGTGTTGCAATTATAGGTGCAAAAGTACACAAAAATTATAACCATACAAAATATCCAACTTCAGCAGCACTAGATATCACCACCTCCTTTTGTAATATCTATTCATCCAGATTTCCTACAATTGCATAAGGAAAGTATGCTTAAAACAGTTTTTACATTTTTTAAAAGTGTGCCTTGTGACACCAATTAAGAAACAAGTACCTCTCCAGTTCTTAACCTCTTACTGATAGCTGGTAAGCACTCAACTGAATGCTCACCAGGCCACTAATTATACATTCACTAACTAAATTTACTATGAGAATAAACAGGTAACAATAGTTTAACAATAGACTCACAGTTATATGGAATACTAAATTATTTCTCAACTGCCTAAAATGGTACTTTAATCTTGTCACTTTTTTACTGTTCTGCAGCACAGCAGTTAATGGCCTGCAATAAATCCAAGAAACTGATCTGGAAGCCACAGAAGCATAGCTGGGAAGCAGAACTATGGTATTTGGTCTGAGAAATGGTATTCATATTAGATTTCTCGCTCATATTTCTTTCATTATTAGATTGTCCCTCATATTAGGTCCAAATATAACCCTATTTGTCCTTGCCTCACAAGGACTGTTATCCTGCTTTTGTTATCACACTTTTTATTACTGTAAACGACAGAAGAAATAATGAAATTCAGATTATGAGAGGCACTGTACTAAAAACAGTAAAAGCCACATCCCTTGTAGGTTTTTCCATGACGTTTGTTTATTTGGTTGGTTTTTGTACTCTCATTTTGGGACTCTCTCTCTCACATTATATTCCATTTTGGTACCATTGTGAGAGTGCTAAATCCACGTTGTCATGCAAACCATCTCTAACTTTTATTTCTCTTTTAATCTGCCCAGAGGTGCTTAATTATTTAAACTTCAATTAAAACCTTTAATGTGCTTGCCTGTTGAGTTTTATAAATTATCCCCTCTGAACATCCTTTAACTGAGCATTTCTGGTTTCAGACTGCCTTGTTGAATATACTAAATACATAACCACCACAAATCACATTACATGTGCATTGAAAACTGCATTTAGCAGATACTGCTTCAGAAGGTGTTCAAAGTAGGACTATCTTCCTACTTTCAATATCATGTTTTCCTGACATCAGTGTGTCGAAGGAACATCCTGTCTTATTGCAAACATTTGGAATATTATAGGCCAGTCTACACAATAGGGACTTTTATTTCTCTGTTTTGGTGGAATCACAAAAACGAAGTCACATACTTAAGCATAGTAAATGGTTTCACTATTCTTTCTGGTCCTGTTTCTTTTAAGATTAATTACCCATTTCCTCCTGTGCTTCTAATATTTATGGACTTAAGGACTTGCCATAGCAGATGAAACTGCATCCCCATCAAGTCAAGTATTCCATTGTTGGCAGTGTTCAATCCTGATGCTGTGGAAGATGATCAAAATTCATTGTGGAGTTCTTATTAATATAGCCCCATATCTTCCCCAACTTCCTTCCTTTAAGAATTTGACACAAGCTGTACCATTTCTTCCACTCAGAAACTCCCGGCTTCATCCTCAGCTCCTAGTTTGATTACTAAGCTGCAATCAACTTTCCCACTTGGTAAAATGATGACTTGTTTCACCCCCTTGTCTTCCCTAACATCACTCCTTCTCTAACATCTCATTTTCTAAGGTTTTTTTTTCTGAATTCAGAGGGAGGTGGGGTGGAGGTAATCAATAAATAAGTTAAGGGTGGGGAGTGGAGGAAGCTGAATGGAAACAGGGAAAGGACACTCACATCAAAGGACTGAAAGTAATCAAAGATCCAATAGAAGACACTCACTAGCAATAAGTCCCTTGGTTGATATGTGTATTTTTACCATTAATTCCTAAAGGCTGCAGACCCTTTCAGTATCTTAAACACCTTGACATAAATTTTGACAGGACACTTCCACCCCACTGTGTTCAGTGGTTTGGATGAAATAAGTGTAGTGATCTCACTTAGACAGATGTCCACATGGCAAACACCTCCCCCAGGACTAATTGCTGATTAATCTTTGCAAATTAGGTCATAGGTGGATAAACCTAAAAATAGAACTGGTCTCACACACCAAAAAATTAGCTCTTTCTAGTCGGTATTAAGGTGTTCTGTGGGGAGGATGGCAGGGTAGTATGGGAAAGCATGCTGCTCTACAGATAACTAAGACTTCAGGCTACATTGCTCTCAGTTAGGAAAGTACTGGTACACTCTTATAGGCACAAACATTAAACATGACTAATTTTATGTAGCATAGGGAGTTTTATCCAAAAAGTTCAATCAGAGCAACTATTCGATGAAAATTGTTATATTTAAGTTCTATTGACGTCTCTATTTTTCCTTTAGCAAATATATGTTTTGCTCAGCTCAGCAAATGGAAAGTTAAAAAATTAGGAAATAACTTCTAAAAAACGTTTACCTACCTCTAACTGTTGTTGCTTCAGATGTGATGTAGACATATATTCCATGTGGGGATGTGAGCCCCACACAATACTTGACCCTTCACTGGGTCCACATATGAAACAAACAGGAAGGGAAGAATAGAAAGGTTCAGTTCTATCCAGATAAAAAGCTAGACATTGCTTGAAATCCAATGTGTGAAGATGCTGCTCCTCTGGCTTCAAAATAACATTGGCAGGTACATAACTTGGTTCAAACAAAACTGGGAAACATCTTTGATAAAAACTTAGGGTGCAGCAGCAGGGTTACACTGTCTTTGGAAAATTACATGTAAGGATGGAATGGAAAGCCTGCAACTTGTACACTTTCCTTGACGGTGTTACTGCCACATGAAAGACAGTTTTCTGACACAGAAGGGAGAAAGAAGTTGGCAGACATTTGAACCAAGGAATCCATAAGAGCTGCTAAAATAGTGTTAAGAAACCTAGAAAGGAACCGGCTCTTAACTGGTGGGTGGAGTTGAGTGACTAGTTTCAAGAACCTCCCTGCCATGGAGTTTTAAAATACTGACTTCCCATGAATAGGCGGATGAAATGCCAAAACAATCACTGGGTGGAATCTCAATGAACTAAGTGCATGACCAGAAGAATGAATGTGTAACAGGTACTTCAAGATATCCTGGAAACAAGCTACCATTAGTTGAACTCCCCAGGTTAACAACCCTACTGAGAATCGCTTCCACTTGGCCAAACAGACTGCCATGGTGCAGGGCTTCCTACTTTTAAGCTAGACCTGCCAGACCACTTCTGAGCATCATTCCTCCCTATCTAATCATGCAGTTTCCACACTGTGAGATTCAGGGAGCTGAGTGCTGGATGCAAAACCTCACCTTGATGCTTAGTCAAGAGGTCAAGATGAAGAGGAAGGGATATAGGAAACTGACCAACAATGTGAGGAGGTTGGAGAACCAACATTGTCTCAGCCACACTGGAGCAATAAGAATGAGCTCAGTATGGTACAATTTCAGCTTGAGAATGACTTGTGGGATGATTGGAATTGGAGAAAAGGCATACAGGAGTTCCAGTTCCAGCTCAAGTGAAAAGCATTGGTCAAGGTGCCCGGACTGAGACCTCCTCAGGAGCAGAACAGATGGCATTTCTTGTTTTCTCTCGTGACAAACAGGTTGATCATCAGGATACCCCAAACTGCAAAGATAGACCATAGGACACTGGGCTTCAGAGACACCTCACGATTCACCTGACGAGGTGATCTGCCAGGTGTTTGTGTGTGCCAAGTAAGCGATCAGCCAATGGGGCAATGTTTTCCCTGATGCAAAACTGCCAGAGCCTGATTGTCCTCTGACAAATCACTTGACAGTGTGCTCCTCCAGGACTGTTCGCATAATGTATTGCAGTGATATTTCTGGTGAGTATGAGACTCACTGAGCCTCTTATATGATCCTGAAAGGTCTGACTGGCATTATAGATTGCACAAAGCTCCAGGACATTGATAGGTAGAGAAGCTTCTCATTTTGATAATGGACCATGAACTTTCAATGACTCCAGATGTACTCCCCAACCTCTTAAGGAGGCATTGGTGACTACAGTTATTGTTGATGGAGATAGTGCGAAAGGAACACCCTGGCACAGATTGTCCTGAATGGTCCACCATTGTTAGGTTCTCAGGATTAGTGGCGGATTGAACCAGCATGTCAAAGGGATAGCAATTCAGATGACAGGCCAACTTCAGACAGATATGAAGAGGACATAAGCACAGCCTGGCATATTGAACTACCAGTGTGCATGCTGCCATATGGCCTAGGACCCTTAGGCATACTTGGGCTGTGGGTGGATTATCTGAAATCACTTTGGCAGTAGAAACCCTCCTGAATTCATAGAGTCTACCAGCACCCCAATGAACAAAATTCTTCTGTGTTGGAACCAGTGTTGACTTGCTGTTTAGGATGAGACCTCAACAATCGAGGAGGCATAATGTGAAATGAACATGCGTAGACTTCCTCTCTGCTCCTCAGTAACTAATCATCCAGATATGAGAAGATATGAATACTTTTCTTCCTCAAGTACTCTGTTACCACAATCATACACTTATTAAAAACTTTTTAAAAACTTATTAAAAAAATCATACACTTATTAAAGACTTCCTCTCTGTTCCTCAGTAACTAATCATCCAGATATGAATACTTTTTGTCCTAAAGTACTCTGTTACCACAGTCATACATTTATTAAAAACCTGGGAAGTGGAAGGCAGGCCAAAAGGCAGCACAGTCTACTGGTAGTATCAGCCAGCCACAACAAACATGAGGAAGCTCCTGTGGCTCGGGAGGATTGCTATGTGGAAATAAATGTCCTGCATGCCCTGGGCAGCAAACCAGTTGTCAAGGCAGCAAGAATAGTTTCTAGGGTGCCCATACAGATTCTCACATGTCTGATGCATCTGTTGAGATGACAGAAATTGAGGATACCCTCCACTGGGCTCAGGGAACCAAGAAATACAAGAAGTAGAACTCCTGCCCCTGATGCTGCAGGAGGACGTTTTCTACAACTCTCAAATCCATTAGAGACTGAACTTACCTGAGAAACATTGTCTTATAAGACGGGTCCCTGGAAAAGGGTGGAGCAGGGAGAAGGGGTGGAGAGGAACTGTATGGCATAACCCAATTTGACAGTGCTAAGGACCCAGTTGTCCATTGTAATCAAGTCCCAAACACTGTAAAAGCATGTCATCCCATCCCTGAACAGGGTGGGATAGAGAAGGAGAGGTTACCACTGGATGTCTCTCCTGGACACATGACTAAAATTGGGTGCTTGCTAGATGCCAGAGGCTAAACCCAGAGGGCCTTCTTTTTTGGGATCTGTGGTCCTTCCTTCAGTAGTCTGGCTTCTGCACAGAAAGAGATGATTGCCCAAAAAAAAAAATGCTGTAAGCAGTATTGCTGCTGCAGCTGCTGACCACTCTAATGTCATCTCTTCACAGCTGAAGTATATACTCCCAAAGCACATACAATAGCTAAGGAATCTTTTAAAGTATGCAAAGTCTAGTTGTCTTTTCTGAAATTGGTAAGTCCTCAATAGCCTGCTGCATGTTGGGCATAGTGCCCAAGTTCTGTAGCCATGAGGCCCTCCTCATGATTACTGTCAATGCCATAACAATGTTCTGGCCACCAAATGGCCTTCTGCAAAGAATGCCTTAAACTCTTCCCTGGAGGCTTCTGGTAACTTGTCCACAAACTGAGACATGACTGTCCAATTAAAAAGTCATATTTGGAGAGCAACATCTCCTGTTTGCAATATGTATCTGCAGGGAAGGGGAAGTATAAACCCCATTAACGCCATCTTCTTGGACTCTCTGTTCTTGACTGTAGAGGGATGTCATGGCAATGAAGAATGAGAGACCTCTTTCTTGCCACATCAGAGAAGAGTAAATGAACGCTTTTCCTCTTGAGGGAAATGCCCAAACGCTGGATGACATGACTTGTAGGATCTGAAAGTGACCATTGCTCAGACAAGGGCTTACGTGCCAAAGTAGGCCTCAGGGCCTGCTCCAGAAGGTGCTGGTTCAACCACAAGTCTTTTTCCATTTGACTCCTCTTTGTGAATGACTTGCAGATGGGGAACCTCTTTTTAATGTGTCCCTCACCTAGGCAAAACAGGAACCTCTTGTGGGGAGGAATGGTGGGGGGTGAGTCGCTGTTGGGGATGGGCTTCTCTACATGATTGAAAATGCTTAACCCCTGGTGAGGGCATCACAGAGGACAGCCAACTGTTCTACTGATACTAAAACTAAACCTAAATTGCTACTGCTATTATTACTATATACAAGAAAAGTTTGCAGAAAACAAAGTGAATATGTGAAATGAAGACACCAAACAGAGCTCCAACTCTAGCCACAGATGGTGAGAAGGAACTGAGAGGCAGAGCTGACCTAATATGGCCATGGGAGGAGCTATTGCCATAGGCTGTGAGCACCACTCCTATAAGTAGTGCAAAGCAAGTAATGTGTAGTGCAAGAACCCAGATGGAATACATGGTTGCGTTTACTCAAAGAAGAACATGTATTTGGATGTCGAATTTAGTTACAATTGGTATCCTGCATGTCACAGTCCTTCTTGTTATAAATAAAATAAATTGCAACATAGCATGTCAAGGACCATGTGTAGCCCACCGGTCAGTGTGTGATACTCATCCCCCTCTGTGCCCAAGCCACAGAGGATGTGAGTACATTACAGCCCCCACTTATAGAATCTGACTCTAGCTCAAGCTACACATGTTTTCTTCTTTGAAGATCTTTAGTTCAATCTCTAATGTTAGCCAAGATGGTGGATGTCCCATAAGTGATATTACTTGTCATTGTTCAGATGGTTCTAATGTTTCTTTTATATGTTTGATATTTGGTTTCCATTCAGATAGAACAACAAAAAGATTGTTGTGCTAGTTCCTCCTCCTCTGGACTACATGTTGTCTAGACAATTGATATTCTAACTATACCAGAGCCGTTCCTGTCCATGTCATGTACAGTATAAACATACTTTTTTCTGCTGCTCTAGGGCTTGAAAATCAACAGTTCTTTCTAATTCTAATTTCAGAAAATTTGCATGATACATATAATAACATAACTATTGAATAATGTATGATATCCTTTAATGGTCCATTTCTTGTTTTCAAGACTGATCTTACAAACTACTAGTGTTACTTTTTATGGTAAATTGGAAGCTGTTTTCCCCACATTTGCTTTACATATTCTTCTAATTAAGGTAGGATAAAATGCATTTTGGACCTGAAATAAGCCATTTCTTTTCAACAATCTGCATTTATAAATTGGATCAGTTCATTTCAATCAACTGCACCCTCTAATTTAAAGCTGTTGTCAGCATAAAGCAATCATAAAAGACATCTCAATAAGCAGCTCTGATAACAATCTCATTCTTATGGTGACACTTCAAAGTTAGCAAACTTTATTCCATTATCTTTTTTTTATTTTTAAGGAGGAATGTCAGAATGTTATAATACAAGTGACATTTTATAAGATAAATATCAAAACTTCTTTAAACTAAAAACTCCCTTTTCTCTGCAAATGCTGTACCTCCCCATATGTACTTGAAATAAGATAATTTATTTAATCATACTCTGTTTCAAAGTCACTGCTGCATTGATTGGGTGCAATTCCACTGATGTCCAGATTTTTAATTGGTTACACCAGTGATGAATCGGACTTTGTTTTGAAATTAAGGCTGAATCAAATGAATTGGGTTTGATTTGTAGGAGTTTTATATTTTAATTTGATTTAGGCTCCTTTTGGGTTTGCCAATGAAATATGTTCAATCAGAATCTCAAAGAGAAAGTCTGCCAACTCGACTTCATTCTCCCAGGGCTGAGGTTGAAGGTATGATAAAAGGAACAAAGTTCAGCTTTAATTTGGAGTTTGTAATTATTACTTTAGTGAGGTGAATGGCTGGGTTAGGTAGACCTTCTTGCATTCTCCTGCAACATGGTGGTATAGATTTAACTAGTCCTTAACTATCTTTAACAGATGGATGTTTAGACTAGCCTTGAATATCCCCAATGATCTAAATTCCACAATCTTATTTGGCAGTTTATTTCATTGCCTGCGTGATCTTTTAAAGATATTCCTAATATTTGAATTCAGTGGGGCCAGGATTTCACCCCTTGAGTGGACCCACCTATCTCCTCATAGAGGTTTCATGAGTCTGACATTCATTGAGCATCCCTTGAAATCTTAGCACAGGGGAGTGTGGGGCTTCCTTGGGAGATTAGTTCGTGGTCATACAGGGAAGAAGTTTAAGAGGGGAAATAGCCCAAGTCACTAATTCCAGCAGAGCTTTGAAATGGCTCCGTCAGACAAAGAAGGGAAAAGATGTTATCTGGCTCCAAACATGCCCAGTCTAACCTGTGAAATCAATGATCAGTGGAGGGCAAGAGAGCCTATCTCCCCAAGACTGCTGATTTGGAAAGTCTGGTTTCATCTTGTTCTATGTCAAAACTGGAATCTGCCCAGATTCACTCAATGTCCAGGAAATTTTTTGTGAACCTAGTGAGTGTTACAAGTTTTTGAAAAAGCAGGTGATTTTGCCATTGCAATGTATACTTGTCATACATGTCTGGACAGCACCTGAGATCAGGAATGGCAGATTTTGCTGACAGGTATGGAGGTTATTTGTGGTACATGAGTTTTCCTGCTTCACATCCAAGATCTAGAGCAGCACGGCTTAGAGCTGTAAAGCTTAGGGAGAATTTTTGCCTTTCTGCAGCATTTTAACTTTGCCCCTGGATAGGCTGGCCTGCTGCTCAGACAGAAGCTACCATACACCAGGATTTGTGCATCTCAGAAAGTTGTGTAGATATTTTCTGCTGAACTGGGCCCACTATCAACAATCGTCTAAAGGAAAAGCAATTAGCAAAGGAAGGGACATTTCTCAAGACATAGCTTAGCATCATCTTACTTCTCCATTGCTATGGCTTTGAATTTACATTTATTCTAATTGGTTAACCAAATAAAATTATAACACAACTAAACAAATCATTATTATAATTACAAACTGTATCTCTCAACCTGCCAAGACCCAAAGGTGGGATACAAATTGTGATAAAGACCAAAAATAAGTGATGCACAAAAAGAAAGTTACAAAGAAAGGAAACTTAAAATTGAATGGGATTGATTCTTTTATTGTAAACAATGTTCTCTATAACCTCAAGCTTCACAATTCTTTATGATCTAAATAATTTTCAACAATAAAAAAGGGGACACTAGATTTGTGAGGAATGGAGGTAATGTTGGTTCTAAAATGAATGATGTCCCTGGAAATACCTTTGAGAGGTATGACTACCGCAGTAAACTTTTAAGAAATGTTGACTTATAGTGTATAGGGGAAATAAAGATGCATCTGTTGAATCCATGAAGGAAAAAAAAGACCAAAAAATCTCTCTTGTTTTTTGAAGAAGTCTTTTTGTTTTCCTCCTTTATTTCCTAGTGTCAGACTCATTTGTCACGTCTTGATTTTTTTCAGCTGATTTTTTATTTGTTTCTATTTTTTTCTTCCAACAAAATAATGTGTTTGCTTGAATACTCATATGTGAAGGAGCTTTCAAAAAGCAGAGAAAATAATGAGGCTTGCCTGCTGATTGTGTGGGGTAGAATTGAACAATGTCTTCCTAATATGGTTTTCCATTTTAATTATTTTATCTTTTAATGTCATCAACGGAAACCACAGGCTCTTTTTTTTTAAGGTAACATATTGCAAAAGTAGAGAACTTCAAAAGAACAAGAGGGAAGAGTCTCTATATGATAATTTACGATCTTAAATTGGGGGTTCATTACATATACAAACTTATAGCTAGAGGTAGCCTTTGCCTCAGAGCTTACAGTCTAAATAAATAATTCTCCCCAAATCAAACCAAGGCAAACTGTTTTAGATTAATGAGCCTTCTCGGCATAAAATGAAAAAATATTGCCCCCTCCAAATTGAAAAAGGCAATCAAACTAGCATGATTCTATCGCATGGAGGGAAGTTCCATAGTGGAATTCCATAATTCTGCACATTGCAGAGCTGTGCACCATACAAAGTGTCTGTATGAAAATACAGAGCAAAGAATAGGCCAAGTGGTTCTGCAAAGTCTTCAGATGCACTCACCAAAATGTCCTTGTATGGACATCTAGCATCCTGCAGCTGCTACAGGGAGGAGGTACAGAAGTATCCAACAAGCTATTATAGAGCTGTGCCTCACTCTGCCTCTAGGGGTATGTCTTCACTGATGGCAGCAAATTCACCGCCATCAGATCGATCTATCCGGATTGATTGAGTGATCAATGAAGACCCTCTCAATCAATCCAGAAGTTGACTTGTTAAAACCAGTCCCTCAAGTGGCGAAGTGCAGGGAAGACACCACGTAGAAGAGGAGTTACGAAGTTGATGGGAGTTACGCAAGCTACTCCGTGTAGCTTGTGTAACTCCTTTTGACAGCCACTGAATTTGAAGGTAAGTGTAGACCAAGCCTAGGTTAGAGAATAGGGAGGACTGAGTTCCCCAAAACACTATGTTCCTCCCATAGCTCAACAGCATAAAATTTGTTTACTCGGTCTTTGCACACTGGACAAGAATTGGTGCCATAGGTTACAGCCACATTAGAAGATTTGCACTGTTCCTGTGATACCATGATCAGACATTCCTGTTTCCAAACATAGCACCTGGAAATTGGGAAGCCTGTGTTCTTCTAAACCTAAGGGGCCTGATTCTCATCTCAATTAATTTTTTACTCATCAACGTCAATTTGGTTACTCCTGATTCACACCAGTGTAAATGAGAAGTGAATCAGACCCGAGGATTAAAATAAATATACCCCAATGTTCTGCTGTCTGTACTGAAGCCCTCCATTGAAAGGCATCCTTTAACCTGATCCTACCAGCACCTTGGTTTCTTCTCTTAAACCTGCATTTGAAGAGCAGATATAGCAGTCATTGCCAATGTGCCATGGAGACAATGTGTGAGACATGACTGCTTTTTGGAATCAGAATGCTGTGAGCTTGGCTGCTACTTTTGCTGTTTAATATCAATTCCTGCTCACAGCAATAATAGGCATCAACATCCTGTGTGTACATACGCACACATCTCTTCCCCAAGTAAGGAAATAACTCATTCCCAGAGTCCAAACCTTTTCTGATAGCTCAGAAGCTGTGACAATAAAATGATTTTCACAAGATGACAAGCAATGACCATAGCTCCTAAGTAATTACTATAGGCAAATGAGAATAAGGAAACATTCCAATTATATTACCTTGTCATAGGAGAAATAACAATCTCAAAAGTAATATAGAGCATGTTTGATTCAATATTATACTGCCTGTCTCTCCATTGTTTTCAAGAAATGCAAGGATGCCAGCATTTCCCAATGGTCTGAGGTTATTACAAGAGTACTAAATTACAAAAGCTCTAAAGAGTTTACTCCCTCTCTCCTACTCTGACAAAACACACAGTTGATGACTTTTAGGGCAGGTTATAGGGCTCTTCAATTTTGCCGTGTCTTCCAAGGTCACTGGGAGGGAGGTTCAAGGGGTATCGGAATGGAGAACATTTATTCTGCTATGTGCAATGGTCATATTTTAGTCAAGTTCTGTGACTGAACAAAGCACACTGCCTAGAGCCCTGAATGGACACGCTTATAACCGTAAGTTAACTGACATGATATTGATCAGTCAGAGCACACCAGTGAAAATTATCTTTAACATTATGCCAACTAATCACAATTAAATATTTTAACACAAAGCCAAACACCATTTGCCCTAGTCTCAGTTAATGGTCAGTCACAGTCAGCTTCAAGTCAGCTAACGTTACTCCTTTACTCAAACTTTACTTTAACACAATAGCATTTTATAAACTAGATAAACCTTTAATTGGTATTGTAGTTATTGACAGAGGTAAGAGCCTTTAAGGCAGTTGGGGAAGGCTTAACATTTACACTTCCAGATCATTGTTTAGATAATAGTTTCAGTATCTATAGTTTCCTCCTACAATATTTATCTCACCTATTCCATTTGCTATGTATGCTTACAGCTAGGATCAGTGGACACAGAGATTGTGCATCTTGAAAATCAACATCAACCCTAACTCTGATATGAGAGTGCTACCAACTCAGATTTCATTGTTCATGGTTTCAATATGCAATTAGCCCAGTCTTGTTCTGTTTTAAGACGATGGGTGCTTTGACATTAACTTCATTGGCAGCAAGATGGGGCCCAAAATCTCTATTTGAAATATGCAGGGAGACACGGTTGAAGGAGACGAGGTATAAGACAACAGAGATATGCAGTACTCTGCCTCCAACTGCTGCTTGGAAGTAAAGTGTCTGGCACAACTAAGCAATACAGCTGTGGATGAAATATGAATAAATTATTATACTGCATAAACTATGCATACGTACAGTTTAAACAAAAGCTCTCTTTGCTATGCAAGGTGAGTACAGCATAAAGCAGGTCTCAATCATGCAGCAGTTCTGCTGTCACAGAATGATGCAGTTACTTAAAATATAGAAAGGAACCCTTCTGACAGGCACAGAATGAAAAATCTTCTGAGTGCATTGGCCACCTACCTATTGGGGAAGGTACCTGCCAACCCTTGCTGGCAAGTTCCCTGTTTCACAGATGCGTGTGTCTGTCATAAGCATAGTGATGAGCCTGATTCAGTTCTGTAATTTCTTTTCATAGGGCCTATTTCTGATTTTAAAACAAAATTTGCCGGCTTGTTTAATGGTTGTGCCTCTTTGGTATTCACGTTACATGATTAATCTAGGTAATGATTGTACCAGCAGGCACAGAACATTTTAAGCAGAGAATTATTTCCAGAAAGTGAATTTTGAACTCAAACCAGAAAAAAAATTCCTGAGAATTACATTCATCCAATCACGTAACAAAAATGTGTCCAGTCAAAACTAAACAACATCTCAGATACTGAGTGTTGAATCCTCCAACAAACAGCTCTCAAATAATCTGTAGACTGAGAACTGTTCACAGAAATTGGTCAGTAGATTATTCTGAATAATGAGTAAATTCAAGAAAAATCTGACCTGTCTGCAGATAGTTCATGAAATGACAATAGATATAAATATAAATATAAACTTGTAATTGAGTAAATTATCTCCGCTCTACTCTGAAAACACACCCATGAAAGGTAATAATTAAAATAATATTTAATAATGACATAACACTTTTCAAAGGTGGGTAGGTATTATCATCACCTTTTTAGAGATGGGAAAGTAGAGACGAAGAGAGATGAAGCAACTTGCCCAAAGTCGCAGCATTGAGAATTTAAGTTAGTTGAATAGGAATCTCTACAGATGCATACTGCAGTCCAATTTGATATATCATGATCTTGTTTATTATTATGTAAAATTGAATATTGTCATCGTTAGCAGCACAGAGCCAACATTATTAACATTTATGATTTGCGTTACAGTAGCACTAATCACGCAAAGGCAATGAGAAGCCCACTGAATTGTTTTCTCCTGCAAACTCTTGTCTCCTGTTAAATTGTATTGTAAACATTCATTCCACAGTCATTTTCTAAGACATTGTCAAAACCATGTTTCTTGAGAAAAAATACCCATTTTAATCAAAGTATAAACCACAAGCACTTGTCACTTGCCACTTTCACTAATGTACTTTAATACAGAAAATGGACATTTTGCTTAATTAGCAGCAGGTACCCACAGAAGTTTCACTTAATTAGGCACATACACAATATAAATCTGATGAAGTGGGTTTCTGCCCACGAAAACTTATGCCCAAATAAACTTGTTAGTCTTTAAGGTGCCACAGAACTCTCGTTGTTTTAATATATAAAAAGTTTCCCCTACAGCCAAACAATAAACTGCCAAGAAGGAAATCTTAATGTTTTTTCTCAGTATGTCAAACTTTTAAAACAAACAAACAATTTTAAAGGCGCACACTGCTTATATTCTCTACCTCAGAACTGAAAATGCACTCAAAGAGACAAGGTTCATCTCTCATCTAGTAGTCTTGTGGTTTAGGCAATGGACTGGAACTAAGACGATGTGGAGTAGAGCTGAGAGAACAACAAATAGTGAACAAGATGTGAACTGTAGAACTGAGGTATGAGGGAGTCAGGGATTTACTTCAGGCACACAGGAAGCCTACAGTAGATTGTATGGCCTGAGGAAAATCACTTAATCCCTTTGTGCCTCAATTCCCCATCTGTAAATTAGGAAACATTACTATTCCTTTCTCCCAATGCCTCTTATCTATTTAGAGTGCTATATACTGGGCCTAGCACAACGGGGCCTGCTCTCAAGTGCATGGAAGGGGTGGAGGCAGGACTCCTGCCATTCCCAGGTTCTTCTCCACTTGCCTGGTGGGGCAAAGGGCATGCAGCTCTTCTCTCTCCCCGGTGCCCAGAAGCATAATCCAGGAGCATCCTACAAAACCATAAAGGGGGCCTTAGTGTCCTACACAGCTGTGTGGGGCAAAAGAACAATCCTAGATGTCTGAATACCTTTTGATCAAATACCCATAGTAAACACCCAGGACTCACTGTGGCAAGCAAAAATGGAGTTAGCATCAAATTACCGGATTACTGGAGTATCAAAGAAAGTATATTTTTATTAAATAGTAATTTAAAAAATAAAGGACACTGAACAGTATTTCTTACCTTTGTGTTATCTTTGTGATCTACAGCCTATTCCTAAACAGGAAGTTGCTTTTCCTGCATCTGAGTTTAGAAATAAATCTTGAATTCTGTGAATTACTCAGTAACAAAGGTGTAATAATACAATCCTGATTTTAGTGAGCAATAAAACCTCTAAGTAGGAGCAAGTATGCAAATAAAGTATATGAGTACAGGTAACAATCTCAGATGAAAATGAATTTTATTTCACCAGATAAATTCATAGCAAGTAGACAAAAAAACTGAAATAACAGTTTTGTGAACTCTCCATATGAAATAAGATATGAGAAATACTGTACCTGAACAATGATTATCTTCCATCAATGTCTGTCATTAAAGTGGAGTAACAATACAGGGAAGCTCAAAATGGAGTATACATTATTCAGTGTATGTACATACAATTACACCTATCAAGAGAGAGAAAACATGAAATAAGTTTTATGAAATAGATTCATATAATTTAAGTCCAGAAGTGATGTTTAGATAATCTAGTTTGACCTTGTGAACCTCACAGGCCATTACTTTTCACCCAGTTACCCCTGGAGTGAGTACAATAAAACTTGTGTTTGACTAAAACATATGTTCCAAGAAGGCATTTGATCTTGATTTGAAGACATCAAGAGATGGAGAAACTATCATTTTCACTGGTAGTTCGCCCCAGTGGTTAATCACCCTCACTGTTAAAAATTTGTGCCTTGTTTCTAATTTGAAAATTGTCTGGCTTCACCTTCCAACAATTAGTTCTTGTTATGCCTTTCTCGGCTTGTTTATAGGTCCCCCCCTTTAATACCCAATATTTTCTCTTAGGTTCTTATACATTGTAATCAAGTCATCTCTCAATCTTCTTTCTGAAAAACTGAACAGATTGAAATCTAAACCTCACTTTAAGATATTTCCTAGAGCCTTCAAATAGATTTCGTGACTGTTTTCTACACCATCTTAAATTTTTCAACATATGGTCTAAAATGTGAACATCAGAACTGGATGCAATATTCTAGTATCTGTCGCACTAAAGCAGTTTGATTCAGTGGTCTGTTACAGACTTCCAGGAATAACCCCTTCTTGGACTTTGTTAATTAGTACATTAATCCATTTGCATTTAAGATTCCGCGGTTTTGAGTTATCGATAACGCTAAAACAGGTAATGGCACCTAACAGACAGCCACTTATCAGCACCACCTCTTTTACTCACTCTGCCTTTCCTAGACAAATTACAATCAGTCATTTTTTATAACATTCCGATCATGCATTTCATCCTGCCACTGTTTCAAGATATACCAGTTATATCAAATTTCTTCTCATCTGTGGAAATTTCCATTTCCTCTTGTTTGTTACCCAGCCTCCTAGCACTAGTATATAAGAACTGAAAAATTTCTTCTCTTCACCTTCTTTGCCATAAAGGTTCAATTTGTTCAATCTGCTAAGTTTGAGTTTATACTGCATTTGCCTCTTAGCACTGTTGTAACATTGTTTCATTTTATAATTAAAGTGACCCAACTCCATTTTAAATTAATAGAAATATAAACTCATTGGGCCTGGATGTAAAATGTTAACTGCTTTGTAACAACACCCAGCCTTGTCTTGTCAGAAATCTCTGTGATAAGCACCGGGAAAAAGGTGTCAAGTACTGGAGACGATCAAGATGCAATCAGTATTTGGCCTGTAGGCTTTGGTAAACCGGTATGGGCCATCTGTGACTTGAAGCTCAGTAAACTTCATTTAAAATAATATTCAGACAGGTATTGCAATAAGTGATCCTTTGTCAACAGCAGACAGCAGCTGGAGTTTATCCACAAAAAGAGTACGACTGCCCAAGCAGGGGGCCAGAATTCTGTCTGGTACATAACTGGGCAATCAAGGCTGTGTCCGGGTACAGCTCCCAATCACCTCATCGCTCTTAAAAACTTCATAATTGGCTAAGTGGGCATATTGCTGTGTGGAAGAAAAATATAAAAGGTGGTCACAAACTGGAAGTAAACTGGAGATGTCCCGTATCTTTGGAAGAACAACAGAATAGTTCTACATGTAGGCGTGATCTACCTACTGTCTCTCCCCAGTTTGCCGCTCAAACCTGAGTATAGAGCCGTGTGGCTGTGTAACCTGAGTGTGACAGTGTGTTCCACTCAGATGTAAAACCCGGGAATTGTACCAGCAGAATGAGAAGGCTGCTTTGCTGCTGACGAACTTCACTGGTGCAGTGTAAGTATAATAGCATAAGTATAACCCTATAGTGTAAGCTAGCTTTGTAAATATAATTGTATAGTTGTAATTGTGATTGTGTTCTAAGTAGTTAAGTTGTTGTATTAGATGGGAATCAATAGTGATTTTTAAATTGTAATTGTTGATGTATAGATTGTTATTAGTAAAACAAAGTTGTATGCAAAGCAATCTTTGTCCCTCCTTACTTGAGGGATCCATATAAATCGAACCTGACAGCAAGCTGGTTCTTGTTGTCACCTCAAGCACCATCCCCTGAAATTACTTGTTTAAGTGCTCGAGCTAGTCTACAACAGAGATTACTTCACTACTTGTGAAATGCAATCCACCATATTCATAGAGCCCCCTCTCATTGGAATGTGGCTCAATGTTCCACAAAACCTAAACCTTCAACTTCACACTGGTCACATAGTTAATGGTTCACCTCCCGTATTTTCTGCCTTCTAGCACACATAGGACTGGAAGCATCTCCAAGGGGATCACTTGGACTGTCCTCTTCAGCTTCCTTCCAAGATGACTGCTGTCTTCTATCGTGATGGTATAGTTCCACGTGATGCCCTGTAATTGTTTTCAATATAGAGTGTATCCTGACTGTATATGTTGCTTTACCAAACACAAGTTCCTTCCACAAAGGAGCTTACCCTACAGTTGAGACAAATATTACATTATGTGCAAAATAGTACAGGAAAGTGATTCAGATTTGAATTGTGGAGGCAAAATTCTATGTGGTGTGGCTTCTCCAAGTAAACAGTATAGTGAGGGTGCTTAAAACATGAGAGGCTATTCCAGGCATATGGAGGCAGTGTGAGCTAAGGTAATTAGAATGATTTGATTACAAAGACTGATAAATGATAATAGTTATTCCCGAGATGTTGCCTCTTGTTCACCATCACAAGGTCTTTCTAGCCTTGCACATGACTCCATTTACACCTATCAGGACCACCTGTCAATTAGCCAAAGAGAGGTTAGACAGCAGAGAGGAGTGAGCCAAAAAGGTCACAGTGGGATGAAACCAATAGACGTCTTCCTTTATGTATCTGCAACACTTCTGTCCTGACCACACCATCTCCAGAGTGCTTATCAACCTAACTGTCCCTTCAGAGGTAAGTCCAAAATTACCTTAAGGAACCTTACCAATTCTCTGTTGTGGTATTGGATCCTTCCCTTGAACCATTTGTTACTTCTACATATCTCAAATATTGATTTGTTTAAAAGTTTATTGTTGCATTACACTCTTCCTTACTGAATTGCTCACTCAACATCATGTAAAATGCCTTTAGTTTTCAGTTCTAAAGTGCTGGTTGTTTGCAGTTGTGTTCCTTGTATAGGGCATTGGCACTCATCTGGGCCTACAAACTTACACAGGTGTAAGATCAATTGTAAAAAGGATATGAAAGTTCATAAGAAGTTCATACAATATCCTATAATAACAAATGTTGATGGAAAACAGGTCAAGTTGTTTTCAATAATGAGTCTTATAAACATATGCAAGAATACCAGACAGAGAGAGAGAGACTAAACTAATGCAAACAAAAATGGCCATGTTCATATAAGTCAAGGACTATGTTGAAATAATGCTTGGTAAAAATAGATGTAGAACAAGAAAATAATTAAGCGTAATTGGTGTGTTAAATATGAGGTCTAATTGGTAGACAAAAGAATGAGGGATGGGCAATTCTACACATCATTTCCTTTTTGGGTCCTTATAGAACAGAAGAAAGATGGAAGAACAGAGGGAGGCTACAGAAACAGTTATGGCAGCCACCATGATATTCTTTCAACCTATCTTAATTGACCTGAAGGTTTGAGTGGTTGCACAATGGTTGCCATTAAATAGTCAACATTTTATTATATATCTGTTATGTATATATTATAAAGTTACATTCCTGTTCTAAATACAATGTAAAACCTCGTATCTCAAATACTACTGCATAGTAAGTGTTGACAAATACTGACTTTTTAATGAACACTGTACATTCTGTGAATTGTGTTGTTTTCCTAATGAGATTATCTTCACCTGAGGGAAATGTCACTATATATTTCACCAAACATAAAAAACAAAAAAACCCAACATTGTACTATTGAAACATTAACTCGGTCAATTACCATCTTGACTACTTTGCTCGGATATTGCACCTGTCTTTTTCTGTCTTTTTGCCTGGTAAGCTTTTATGGAATGAAGTCACACCTTCTTTTATGTTTGGTTAATGTCTAGCAGGTTTTTAGTGCTACCAAAAAATTACAAATAAAGAGCGTAAATGAGCATAAAGAGCGTAAACATCCACTTACCTCATCCTCAGAGTTTTCCAGCTGCTGCAAACCAACACATTTCAGAATTACTTCTTTTCTCCTAGCCCTTTGTCTGTCTTGTTTATTTTGACTGCTAGCTCTTCTGAGCAAGGACCGTCTCTTACTGGATGTATGCTCACACAATAAGCACAATGGGCCTCCAATCTCAGATGGCACCGCCTGGCACAATCACAATACAAGTAATAAATACTATTGCTAATTGAGCTTCTGTCTTATCATATGGTAGAACAGAAGACAAGCATTCAGGAGGTACAGAATTATTTACATGTAGCTTACAATCCATTTTGCAGGAAGCCATCTGACTCTTACACTTTTCCATGGTGGTAAATTTAACTCCTGCTGACAGCCAAAGTAATTGCTGTACACAGATTACATCCAACTGTTTGGAAATTTTAACTCTGTTTCTCAATTCCATTTTTACAATGCAAGCATTCCTATAGATCTGAGTTTCATTGCACAGATGGTCCGTGCAAAAACACAACAACAACAACTTATTGTTATACGGTTTTGGTGCCAAAACATACAGAAGTTTTATGTGCCTCTACGGAAAGGTAAGTATCAAGAATAAGGCCATATCTTGGGTAATAAAAGCTTCTTTTATTTCATCTTCTCCTTCACAATGGTGGCTGTTACCCTGAATCTCTCTAGGCAATTGGCAGGCGATAAAAAGGACACTTGTTTCCTGAAACATCAGCAGTTCTAGGACTTTGTTTAAATTAACTTGCCTACTCATAAAGTATAGCCATCTCTGACTTCCATAGCAAGCTGGTGACTGACCCAAATTCATGCAAATCAGGGTCACAGTGATTTTCATGCGAGAGGTTGTAATGGAATAGTACATGACAGAGGGAGCTAGTACTTTCTATTCAAGGAATAAGGCAGACTAGTCACATGGATAGGTTCATGCACCAGGATCAGGGGACCTGGATTCTATTCCTCCTAAAGCCTTGATTAAGAAAAGCATCCTTATCCAGGACAGCACTTTAGCATGGCCTTAAGTTCCATTGAAATCTGTAAAACTAGGGATAATGTGCTTAAGTCCAGCACTTTGATATCTACTGAAGAAAAATAGCATATACCATAAGTGCAAAGTGGAAGTATGGAGGTGGATAGTCCAGTGGCAAAAAACACAAGGCTTTGAGCCATGTCTGCTTTTTCATTCCTGGCTTCATTCAGACTTCCAAGCACACGTCACAACCACATTGTGCCTCAGTTTCCTCATCTGAAAAAAATGGGGACAATAGCTACATACAGGGCTCTGATGTTTATTAATATTTGTACAGCACTTTGCACAGCTCAGGTGGAAGATTTAAAAAGCATTAAGTTAAAGTTAATGCATAAGCTGAATATGCTACCGCCTCCATTTTACGGAGTGGAAAAGCAGGCATGTGTCACTCCAAGGCAGATGACTATCATTGGCCTGCAGAGGCTATCCCCCATGTACCCAAGCATTAGTGTAAGCCACTTAGTACATCCTTCCAAGATATTCAGCACATCCTTCCCTATTCTACCCAAGTAATCAACTTGCAGCTCCTTTGCCCTTACCCATCCCCTCACATATATATGGTTGCACAATTCTACAGCACCCGTCAGTAAGTCTATGTGGGGATCTTTTGACTATTCTGTCACAGCTTGTTTTCATAAAAGACCCATCAGGAGAAATAATGTGTGACATGCACGTTTTTGATGTTGCATGGAATACACGTCACACACAGAGCTCAATAATCCTGGGTCAGACAAGCCCAAATGCTCTGCGCAATTCAACAGGCCGCACCCATTTGTGTCCCATAAAAAACAGGGGCAAGGAAGTTTGTAGTGGAGATGAATAAATATTCCAGAGTGTAAGCAAGTATGTTATTGTGTAGTTACTCATCAAAATTGCTTGAAAGGTGCTTGTGGTTCTGTCTCCGTATTGGTCCATTTTCTATTTTGATCTCATATGAACTCAGATTCAAAGTCCTATCTGCCCTGGTTTCCCATGTGTCATTAATTTATATTTTAGACACATTTTTCCATGGATACATTCACTCAAATATATAATAGGCTCATAATAATAATAAAAATAATAAAAAAGGCTAATAAAAGTGGGTTCTACACCAGACAGAACTAGTTATCTCATTCCTAATAAAAAGTATAAACCCTGAAGCCTCCCAAAATGAATTTTCAACTCTTTAAGAACATAAGAACAGCCATAATGGGTCAGACCAATGGTCCATCAAGCCCAGTATCCTGTCTTCCAACAATGACCAGTGTCAGCTGGTTCATAATCATCAATTGATCCATCCCCTCAATCATTCCCAGCTTCTGGCAAACAGCAATCCCTCCCTCTCCTGGCTAATAGCCATTGATGGACCTATCCTCCATGAATTTATCTAATTCTTTTTTGAACCCCGTTTAATTATTTTAATAACAGTAAAAACTCTAAGGTGGACATTGCGATGCTGTTAGGAAGTCAAATGGCAAATTGTACTACTAGTTCACTATTAGGGTCCTGATTCCTTGCTCCTGGAAGGCATAACTCTTTGCTCCTTCGGCAGCAGATTGAGATTGCAGGGTGGAGGAAGCAGTGATATTTATGAGCATGTGGTTACTGCTAATCCAACAAAATCACCATCCTTATTCTCCTCTGAGTCTTGCAAACGTAAATCTACTAATCTAATTCACCCGTGCAGAATGCAGAAGTGGATGTTTAAGGAGGTGCCTCCTCTCAATCTAAAGAGGAGATGCAAAAGTAAGACAAAGAATAAGAACAAATTATATTTATTGCTAACTTAAGGATCAATTGTGAATGCCTTACTCATGTGAGTAGCCCACAGTGACCACTGTGCAACTACTTGTACAAGTAACTGCTCACCACTGAGAGTAAGCCAATCTGGCTTCAAGGTGTTATACAAACATTATTTAATTTAACTTCAATGCACCCCAGCTATCCTACTTTACACATGGAAAAACTGACGCACAGAAAGGTTAAATGATTTGTCCCCAGGCCAACAATTAAGGAACAGCACTGGGATTAGAACTCAGGAACCCTTGTCCCAAACTCAGTCTATTGGTTGATGCTGCTTCACTAGTTTTTCGCCAAGAAAACAATTGTCACAGCTGGACACTGGTTAGCCAAATCTAAACAGGGGAAACATGACACAGACTGTATCTTTCCAAAAAGAATAAAATAGATTTCAGTGAATAAATACTGATTTGAAAAGAGGTCAGATATATTCATCCACCGAGAGTAACCTTCCATACAAAATGCGGTGCAAAGGATCACTGAGTAAACTGTAGCAAGATTTATGGCACACATAATGAGATGGACACCGACGTGAGGAAAACAGCAGTTTATTATTATTGCCAACAACAAGCTCAGCGGAATAATTTCCAAAGGCTGAGCCCCGATTATACTGGGGCGTTGCCTTATATACATTTTAAGATTACATGAATATTCATACATAACATCACTACATTTTACATAGCGTGATTGGCTCTTTATTATCTTTTACTTCTGATAAGTTAGGTGAGGATGCGCAGTGTGATTTTCTTTGTCTGAGGTTTTGTGGGAGAGTATGCGCAGTTTGGTTTTCTTTATCTGAGATTTAGGCCATTAGGTGACTTCTTAGGAATGTGTGAGAGTGTGCGCAGTGTAGTTTTCTTTGTCTAAAATTTGGGCCTATCTGGACTCACCTAGACACTAAAATAAAGCTAGCCTTTTACTTAAGATTACATACCATAGAATGATACAGACTGATGATTATATTCCCCATTACTCTACAGAATTATGTGCACAGTTAGATAGTTAGCCAGGTGCATTCTATCTACAATACAACATGAGTTATGATTTATGACCGGCCAAATGAAGCTAGGGAAAAATGTATGTAGCCAGCCTCAGAAAGTAGCCTGCCTCAAAACCCTACAGAGACATAAATACCATAAGGTCCTTACTCCTAACTCTTAAAAGTCATGTTCTCTCTATTCCTGTTTTTGATCACTCCAGCTAGTGCCACTATTACTTGTGATTAGCCACAGACCTGCACCCATTCTTAGGCCTGTGCTCTTTGCACTTCCTAATACTGCATCCTCAACACTGTCTTTGGCCACCTAAGATAAAAATATGACTATGATATATTAACTCTTTAGGAAGATAAACACAGTAGGAATTCTGAGCCTCTCACTTCTGCAAAAGACATCTCCCATCTAACATCACTGACAAGGAGGACTTTACAACCCTTTAATCATTCTATGAAAGATCAAACTCATCCAAAATCATCTGTGAAAACTCTCAATTACTATAGTTTAATTATACGATGCTGGGCCCAGCTTCCCACTCTGTTTATTTATTGCAATTTTGCACATGGTGTCTCAGTGTCACTCCGTTTTGATCCAATTCCCCTTCCATCATGACAAGGGGGTGGCCAGAACAAATTTGTATTAGTGCCATTGTGGCCTGGTGCACAGGGTCATGGCATCACTCAATGTAGGAAGGTGCAGTGGCCTTCCTCTGAGGCTGGGCCCAAAGAAGGGCCACAGCCCCAAGCACAGGCGATCAAAGGGGTAGTAGACCAGTCTGCCCAGCAACCCAGGAGTCAGACTGCGATAGGTCCAGCCGACGGGCCAATACACCCCGAGAGGAGCGGAGCTTTTTCCGGGGCTGGAAGGATAAAAGGCTGGGCCCGCCGCTCAGTGAGAGACCAGCTGCCAGTGGGTGCAGACATGCCTTCCTGCCAGCTGCAGGCCTGAGCCCAGCTGGGCCGAGGCCCAGCACAAGGCCTTCCCTGAGCTGTAACACCGGGAACGGTCCCACCGCCCAGGTCCCCAGGACTGGGTAGGGCCCCCAGATCCCAGGGAGTGGGCCGAGTCCCCGGATACTCTGGGGTGGGAGATACCCCCTGAAGCCGGCCCTGACTTGGACGAGCTGCTGGCCCCAGAGCCCCTGGAGGCGGGGCTTGACTTGGACCCCTGGGGATCCTGTGACCTGGATGAGCTGCCCCTTGCCAAGGAGCTCCCTGCCCTGCCACCCATCAACGAGGAGGGTCTGATAAGCCTGCCACGGGCGGTGTATCCCACCGACCCTGAGGAGGGAGGTACCTGGGAGTAGGGGGAGGAAGTGGCCCAGGGACAGCCATAGTTGTGGCTGTGGCCAGGGCCCACCCCAGTCAGCGTGTTGCCGTGGGACCCCGCCAGCACAGTGGCTTCACCTATACCACTGCTAGGGCCCTGGGCTGGGACGCAGTGGAGTCGGGTGGGCCTGCTTCCCCCTCCCCGCCCTTCCCTGCAAACCTGGGAAACCACTTTCATCCACGCTTGCCAGAGAGAGCCCCTGTTGCCTGCCCACCTGGCCATGGGCCAGGCCGGGGCCATTGCCTGCCTGCTTCACTAATTCCCCCCGCTTTATCTGGAAGGTGCAGTGGCCTTCCTCTGAGGCTGAGCCCAAGGAAGGGCCGCAGCGACCAGCCCAGAGTGAATGCCAGGCTACACTCAGGCTTGAAAAAACATGTCACGTTGCAATGCCACTCACTCATATATGACACCATTGCTCCTGTCATGGCAGAGAAGCAGCCAGGCCAAACCTGGGTGGCACTGTGACTGTGTGTGCCAGGTCACAACACCCAGGCAGAAAGCTGCATCCACCCCTCCAGGACAGGCATCGCTGCAGAAGGATGAGTGTGGTGAGGCTTGATCTCCAGCCCCGCCAGCCCCGGGGCATCTCCTACTCATTTGTCACCAAAGAATCATAGAGTCATAGAAAATTAGAGCTGGAAGGGACCTCAGGAGGTCATTTAGTCCAACTCCCTGCTCAAAGCAGAACTAACCTCAGCTAAATAATCCCAGTAAGGGTTTTGTCAAGCCACAGCTTAAAAACCTCTAAAAATGGAGATGCCACCACCTCCCTAGGTAACTCATTCCAGTGCTTTCACCACCCTCCTAGTGAAAAACTTTTTCCAAATGTCCAGACCTCCCCCACTGCAACGTGAGACCATTGCTCCTTGTTCTGTCTTCTGCCACCACTGAGAACAGCCTAGCTCCATCCTCCCTGGAACCCCCTTTCAGGTACTTAAAGGCTGCTATCAAATCCCCCCTCATTCTTCTCTTCTGCAGACTAAACAGGCCTAGTTCCCTCAGCCTCTCCTCATATGTCTTGTGCTCCAGCCCCCTAATCATTTTTGTTGCCTTCCACTGGACTCTCTCCAACTTTTCCACATCCTTTTTGTAGTGGGGGGCCCAAATCTGGACACAATGCACCAAATGCAGCCTCACCAATGCCGAATAGAGGGGAATAATCACTTCCCGTGATCTGCTGGCAATGTTCTTACTAATGCAGCCCAATATGCCATTACCTTCTTGGCAACCAGGGCACACTGCTGACTCATATCCAGCTTCTTATCCACTGTAACCCCCAGATCCTTTTCTGCAGAACTGCTGCCTAGCCATCAGTCCCCAGTCTGTATCCTATCCCTACCTTACAGAGTATCTACCACTCCCCCTAGCTTAGTGTCATCTGCAAACTTGCTGAGGGTGCAATCTACCCCATCTTCCACATCATTAATGAAGATGTTGAACAAAACCAGACCCAGACCGACCCCTGGGGCACTCTCTTTGTGACCGGCTGCCAGCTAGACATGGAGCCATTGATCACTACTCATAGGCCTATGATCTAGCCAGTTCTCTATCCATTTTATAGTCCATTCATCCAACCCATACTTCTTTAACTTGCTGATAAGAATACTGTGGAGACTATCAAAAGCTTTGTTAAATTCAAGGTATATCACATTCCCTGCTTTCCCCACATCCACAGAGCCAGTCACCTCTTCATAGAAAGCAATCAGATTGGTCAGGCATGACTTACCCTTGCTGAATCCATGTTGACTGCTCCTGATCACCTTCCTCTCTTCCAAGTGCCTTAAAATGGATTCCTTGAGGACCTGCTCCATGATTTTTCCAGGGATTGAGGTGAGGCTGACCAGTCTGTAGTTCCCTGGATCCTCTTTCTTCCCTTTCTTGAAGATGGGCCTATATTTGCTTTTTTCCAATCATCAGAGACCTCCCCCAATTTCCATGAGCTTTCAAAGATAATAGCCAATGGATCACATCAGCTAACTCCCTAAGCACCCTCGGATGCATTGCATTTGGTCCCATGGACTTGTATATGTCCAATCTTTCTAAATAGTCGATCAGCACTGAGAGATGTTCACCTCCTCCCCATTCTGTGCCGCCCACTGCAGTAGTCTGGGAAGTGACCTTGTCTGTGAAGACAGAGGCAAAAAAGGCATTGAGTAACTCCGCTTTCTTCACATCCTCTGTAACTAGGTTACCTCCCCCATTCTGTAAGGGGCCCACACCTTCCCTAATCTTCCTCTTGTTGAAGAGGAACACTTTCCTCTGTAGAAACCCTTTTTGTTTTCCTTCCACTTTTTTCTTGTTTAAATAAAAAAATCACAAAACCCATTACTTCTACTAAATTTACTGTTCCTGCTCTGTGATTATTGATAAAAAATTCCATGGCAAATTTGCATCCCTAATTAGTAGAGAGGGAGATTTGGAAAAGAAAGGATTTACCACATTTTTTATGACATAATAATATCAACAGAGTGAAGAAGAAAAACATCATCACTGTATTTAAGACAAAACAAAACCAGATTCCATCAGCCAATCTAAGGTTTAACCATTTAATCCATCACTTATGAAAGTGTTGATCTCAGCTGAAAAATGACATTGTAAAAGTGCAATTGTGGAGCTACACAGCTGTCATTTCTTGATGGTGCCATATACTCTAACTGCCAGCCCTGAAAACTCAACTTTGAGTCAAGACAGTTAAGCCTTTACTGAAAACAAAGTAGCAGGAAATCACTTTTTCCTATGAACAAAACATCTTTATATTTTTTCTGAGTACACACAAAAAAAATGAAAATTTCAGTTTAAATCTGAAAATGTTTGGTTCAAGCTTGCTGAAAATAATTTAAAAAAACCTCCTGTATTTTCAGTTTTGTTTTTGTTTTTTTTCATTTAGTCAAAAATGCTATTTTTCCTTTGAAAAAATATTTTCACAAAAAACTTTGAACGAACTAACTGGCAATAAATGTTCTTTAGAGCAAATTATGTCCACAGTTACAGCTGATCAAAACTATTACTCTTCCCGTGGATTACACAGATGTACCTGAGGGCTTCATGGGAAAAGAATGGGATTGCACAAATCTAACTAAGAGAGAAATTGAGTTGCAGAATGAGTGATTATGAGTGATCAAGTATAAGCAGTAAAAAAACAATCTTGACTTTCAGATTCCAGGCTTGAGTTTCCAGAATGTGCAGTTAGAAAAACAAAAACAGCTTTTTAGTTGTAATGTGAGAAGCTCTGAGCTGGGAGTCATTAAGATATGTAACTCCACAGTGATGTTTTTAATGAGTCATTTCCAAATGTTTACAGCATCTATACATATAGGATGGCATCCACATTCCATACCAATGCTGCAACATTTCAAACTATAAGGAATTATGTCCACATTACAGACTTGATCCTTCAAAGCTTTTACTTGGATATAAATTTTGCTTGTGTAATTAGCATGAGTTTGTGCCCTAAAGAGTTCAGCAGTCAGGGTAGCCACTATTTTCATAGGAGACCCTGGATAAACATCCATAATGTCTCAAAGTTTATGGGCCAAGTCCAACCCTGGCATTAGAAGGTACATCATCGACTTCAGGGGAGCTGCACCCATTACAGTAAATAAATGGGTTTGGCTCCCTATGTTAATTTATTTTCTCATGTATTTTATCCATTGATTTCATACTACTCAACTGTGCAATGCAGTGTGTAACTAGAGAAGGTTTTTCTCCTTTTCCAAAGAGGTGAATCCATATCTATTAAATGACAACACATGTTCAGAAAGGGCCAAACACCCACTGAATTCAATGAGGGTCTTGCTGTTCATTTCAATTGAAATTTGCACAGAAGTTTGCTGAACACTGAACCACTGATATTGAGGAGCAGATTGGTTTTTCTATTCTGCCTAATGCATTGAACACCTCATATCTTGAAACCCACTAGGATGATACCAAAGAAGTCAGTGTTGGAAAATAAAGTATTCACAAGTCAAATTATCCCATTACTCCAGTTGTCAGGGAGGAGAAAATGAGGAAAAACCAGAGTTTGCCAAGCCTTGCCTTACGGTAGAAATAGAGAAGAATTTACCAGCAGACACTCATTCACCTTTTCAAAACAGGAAATCTAAATCTAAACCACATAAAATATTAACTATAAATTATTCGTTACACACACACACACACACACACACCCCATATTACCTAAAAGTTCAGGTAAAAAAAATCAAATTTAGGAGGTTTATTCCAGACAGAACAAAAAAACCTTTTGAGGTTGTCAATTCTTTATCCATTTTGTCAACTGTCTTTGATTATTCAAGACCAGGCTAGTCTGTCAATAAATATCCTTTCTGTGATAAACAATTTTTAGCTGCAATGGTGCCCTGTACCTCTGAACAGAACACAAACACATAATTGCATACACATTCCATATGTAAAAGTTGCCTTATGCACTTAACAGTGGTCACCTTTGTTCAGCATTTTATTCCTTGGTGATTATTAACTTGGTAACCATTAACTGCTCAGTGTGAAAAAATAGTATTTCAAAAATAGTGCCCCAGATTGGCCATTCATTGTGGGAATCAATTCGCTAGACTTTTGCTTCTGAAAACTAGACAGGACTCGTATTAGGACAGAAGTGAAACAGAACTGATGGTTTCCTGGAGTCTCCTGTGGCCATTTTTCCTCATCAAGCACTCCATGGTAATGGGAGGGACATAAAAAAATCATAGCTGGATTAGACAGACAGACAAACTGCATTATTTCAGTACAATCTCTGCTCAAAAGCCCATCTCGGAATAGTTGTGAATTGATGTACAGGGAGAAGATTGAGTTTTTTTGGTTGAGCTTTTTGAGGAAACTTCTGACAGAATGACTCCACAATCTGCCTGGCTGTAGTCAGTGGTTTTAAAATCTGATTTAAATAGCACAGTTATATACCAAGAGCAAAACAAAAACCTAGGTTTCAATTGATCACAAGAAATATCTAGCTTTAGCTATGTGCTACCAGCTCAAGAATATAAAGAGGTAGACATTGGCAATGTATCACTTTCAGGTCCCTAATGCAATGAGATTATTAAACAATCCTAGTTAATTTTTGTTTTCATCTTAGTCAACAGGACCAGACTTGCCACATGATAAGTAGTTGCAAAGTAATTAAATATTTCCTATTCCAGTAGCCAGGTCACTTCTCTAAACTAACAGCATTTTTTACCAGCAGCTAGCAAACTGCTAATAAAAGTCAGGAACAAAACAGCTGGGGGCTGCAGAATTCCGTTGCTATGGAAACCACTGCAGGTATGTGGTCCAAGGAATAATAAAACCCAGATTTTTAGAGTGTTTGAAAAAAAGGAAGAGAGGACAGAGAGTGAAATAAATATTGCCAACTAAGGGCACTGAAAACAGTTCTGACAAGAGCACAGAATAGCATTGCTAAACGTGTTCTGCCACAACATATCAGGGGACAAAGGGATGTAGGTGGAAGACATCCCAGAGTATAGGTATGCTGGCGGGGAGGGGACAAGAGGGCACAGGCAATGGAAGAAAATCTACTACAGTTCACCAAATTCAGAACAGTTAAGAGAGGGAAGAGGAGAGGTTTGGAGACAGGAGAAGGAATCAGGAACTCCTGGAGTCCATAATCTATCTTCTGCCCTCAGTGTCCCTACCTGTAATACGTGGATCCTACTTCCCAAGCATTATGAGGATTACATGACTGTATAGCACTAGGGGTCAGATTTAAAGATATTAAGACACCTAAAGATGCAGATAGGCACCTACTGGAATGTATAAAAACACCTTAGCAGGTTAGGCACCTAAGTCCCATAGTGTGATTTAGGAACTGATTTTAAAGGTATTTAGGTGCCTTTAAACAGGCATCTGGTGGGGAATTTCAAAAGTGCCTAACCAGGTTAGAGATAGAGTGGCTGCAAGTTATCATCATCTGATGTCTAATTAGTGGCCTTTGAGAAATAAGACCTGGTACCAGTGGAAGAGGTTCTTACATCACAATCACTCACAATTTTAAATCAAGATTGGATCCTTTTTTAAAAGCTATGCTCTAGGAATTATTTTGGGGATTCCCTATGGCCAATGTTTTATAGGAGGCCAAACAGATAGATAATCACACTAATCTCTTCTAGTCTCCGAATCCATGACTCTATGAACACACAGTCATGGTATAATATACTCATATGAAAACACACACATAATGACACACTACACAGAGGCACGTTCTGATATTAACAGAAGTTCAGTCATTTTCTGGCTAGCTAGTGCCTATCTAGCAAATCTACAATTGTATGTGTTATTAATGAAAGTTGGTAGGTATTTGCTAACTGGTGCTTGCTATTTATAAACCTAGGATCTTTTCTTAATCCTATAATACATTTACTCAATTAATCCCCCCAAAATCAGGACAATCAAAAGGTAACACATATGCCTTCTAACTCTCTCCCTTATGACTATGCTTTGTGATACTGAATCTATTTTTGAGGTCACAGTATATTTTAGAAGTGACATCTCAACCCATGGGGTGTGTGTGTGTGTGGGGGGGGGTGTTGTAAAGTGGTTTTGTACCTTCAAAGACCTGGGTTGTTCAGAGCCTCGAGAGGCCTCAGCATAATTTTGACAGCCTTATGGGCCTGGTTAAATTATGGCAACCTGCCCAAGCAGTTGCAGGACCTCCTGGAATTTCTACAGTGCTGTGGACCTACCCCTCTCCACCTCCGGCATGCCTCTGCTGACCCCAGCCCCACAACTAGCAAGCCCCCTAGGCTGGGGCTTGTTATAAGGCCTACGGCTGTCTCTAGTTCCTGCTCTGGAGGAATCATTTGCTCTCCATAACAGAAGCTTTTAGAACCCCTCTATGCCACTCCAGCCCTTTTATGTGGTGGAACAGGGCTAACGCGGGGGTGAGGAGCTAACCTCTGTTATATAAGGCTGTTTTAAGATAGGTGTTTGAAGACTAGGAGGTGAGCACATACTTACATTGTAATTATAGTGTAATGCACACTCACAAGGTAAGGCTTGTGAATTGAATCTGAACGTATACATTTCCTCACTCCTGAGTATTTAACCATGCAGCCTGACTGCAGTGTAACTTTTTCTTTTACATTAAAATATCAAAGTTACTTTCTTTGATTATCAAGGGAATATGAAATGGGCTTCCTCTGTGCCAGAAAAACATGCCAGAAAAGAGCTTCACTCACGAAAAAACCCAACAGTGAAACTACAAAATCTTTTTTCAAAAGAATACAGTACTCTGTGCTAATGATTCCATGGAGGGTTTTTTGCCTCTCAGAGCAGGCATTATGTTTTCTCCTGAATCTCGTACAGGACTAAGCACAAGATTAGAGGTTAAAAAATAATTATCCGTTGCTGGCCTCAGGAACCTGCAGTGGGTTGTCGAGAGATCACAGGGCATCATGTGTCACCAAGGCGGCTTCCTCTTGGGTGCCCCTGGGTTGTGCATTTTGGTGCATCCCTTGGAATTATTAAGAAACAGGACCTGGGCTCCCAGCTATTTATTGGCTGATACCTCCATTGGTGTGCAAGTGGGGAGAATTAGACTCTTTGAGTGCAATTTTGTGCTAAGATTCTAAAACATTCAGCACAAAACTTGCACCTCCAGGAGGAATAGGTGGGTGGGGTGGGATGGGATGAGCTAGCTTTGAGCCATCTTTGTGCTCTCCCAATTCTTAGCCCTTGTGTGACTGCTTAAATTATAGCAATCTATCCCCAGCTGCTCAGATGTGTTATGGCTACATCATGGGGTAGCATAGCTTCCCTGAATGAAGTCTGTGCCAGAAGGAATACTCCCCTGACCAGATCCAGGACTTCTCAGCTGCCAGAGCAGTGTAAGAGGGCCATAGTGGGAGAAGAATCATTCCCTTGGTATCGACCTCCTCTTGCGCATTGCCACTGCCATTAAAATGTAATAGCCAATCTGTCCATCCGTTGCTTACTGAGATTTAATGCTTCTCTTAGAAACACTGAATTGTTTTTAAAAATGCAGCTTTCTTTTCCAGTATTGTCCATCCCAGTTTAGTATCACTTTAAAAAAATTGCTATAGAGATGCTTTGAAACACATAGCAGCAAAGCCACTCTCCGTCACTTCAGTTTGTTCTGTTAGAAGTGTATCCCATGGTTCTCAAAATGATGGTATCATTTTGCCCTATTTAGAGCTAAGCAAACTATTTGCAGCAGAAATTCAGCCTGACAAACATAGCTTCTTCTTCCCATTTGAGTTATTGGCAAACACATACAGATTATTACAAATGACAGTTCTTTGAAATAATTCAATGATTGTTTCATGCAAAAACACTTCAGCCTCTAGGTTGCTCACAAACCATTAGCTGCAACTGTTACTTTGAGTGTCTGTTGCTTGTGATTCACCAGTCACTGTGTGTGGTGATTCTCCTACAGTGAGTCACGTGGCATTGTTTCTGCTCTGACCAAACCTTTTTTAAATGAGAGGAGTGCTTAAATAAGTATTTTGTGGTACAGATGTTTATTCAAACACATTTGCATGAGTATTTAAGACACTTCAATTCCACAAATGTGTCTTTGGTAACTAAAATAATCTCTTGTATAAATACTCTTATATAAAGATGACCATAAGGGGCTGAGAATCTCAGTGTGAGACTTTTGATCTAAGGTGAGTTTGTGAATACTTTCATTTCACTGTATTCTCCTGGCTATGGTAATAATTGATCTGCCAATACTCAGATGATGTTGCACAAATGTATCAGCTCTGTGCTTTGATTTGGCAATTATCTCTCTTGGGACTGGAACTCGCACCATATGATGCTTTCTCTTAACTCTGCTCAAAGGGATGGGGCTCGCCCAGCTCACTATGTGCAGCTTGCCATTCTGAAGAGATTTGAATGTGGGTGGAGCTTTGCTGGCCTCTGCCCATAGGTTATGCTCAGCACAGTAGAGTAGCTCCTGGATAGCCAGCCATATGATGGAAGAAACCATCATTTACCTCTCCTTTAAACAGGAGAGATTTGAGAGTCTCACAATCCCTATACATTACTTTAAAAGCTACACATGGGCAATTCAGTATTTAGCAAATGTATTTCCAGTACTTTAAAGATCTCTTATCATACACAAGCAGCTCTAGTAACTCTAAACAACTGTACAGGTGTGGAACAAATAAAGTGAATATGAATTTCCTGCAAATATCCATATTCCTTTATTTGCACAGTCACTACCATGTCTTGATAAAGAAGTGGCATGATATAGCTTCAGGAATGTGGCAAAACTCATCTGCGGCTCCCGAAACATCAAGCTGAGTGGGTGTTGTCGGGTATGTGCATTTGCTCTGCCAATCAGTTTTGAGCTGTCATCTGACAATGATAGTAATGACCAAATTAGCAGCTACTCCAAACTCCCTGATGCAGCCTTCAGCAGTGTAGTGCCAAAGGTTGGATAACTTCTGCAGATTTTGACAGCTGCCTCTGCCATAAAGATCTCTGCTCTGGTCACTTCCCAATGATACTAGCAATGAAAAATGTGAGCTGCATATTAATGAGAAAGGGGCTCCTCGAAGAACTGACCCTTTAGCACTTGAGGATATAAGGAGCAGAGGCGGGAGTGTTTTAAGAAATCTTTTGTGCAGCAGGACACGTTTGCATTTTCACTTTTTTGGATGAATTCTTTTTCGTGTATTTTGTGGACATTTAAAGACCGGGAAACATGCTGGACTGACAACCCCGGAGCCTGAAGTTCTGTATGTCTCTACAGAACACGTACAGCACAAACAACAGCAATACAAGATCCCCAGCATGCCCCTGCCAATGAACATATACCATAACCTGGAGGGATCCTGTTCTGTTTACGTTCTTCTACCATGCCCCTCACTGTGGTATCTGACTGCCTGTAGGAGTGAGAGGCTAATTCAGCATAAGTACCCATTCAATCTAGGATGTTGTTTTTTGAGACTGCTAACAGGTGTACTAATTGTGGGAGTGGGTGCAGGGGGTGCATAAAGGTTACAGGGATCCCCTGAGTATGGCAGCTACGTTGTATTTCACCAAAGATGTTACCTGAAACCCTGTGTCATCCTAGTCATCACAATCTGCGCAAAATATATGTGCAGATAATATCATAAAGCAATACATATATATATCTATATAAATACAGATATACTGGAAATTATGTTCTTAAGACCTTGTAATTAAAGGCAGGTCACCTAGATGTAGCATGCCTTTGGTCAAGTTCCAACAAGAAGAAGGAAGAATACCTAGCTGATCATTGCGAAGTGAGTGTCTTACAATGGAAATTGATTTGCATATCAAGTTAAATGCTAATGAAGAAATTGCAGGGACTTCAGAAGGGAATATTAAACAGGAAGACTAATGGGGGGAGGAGCTGTTTTACAAGTGAATAGCAAAGGACTTTTCTAATATATCTAGGGATGCAGAAAAAAACCCTGGTATTCTTCATCTAGGGGAGACAAGCTGCAAGTGGGTTTGATCTCATGAAAGAAGAGTTGGTTGAAAAACTCTGAGAAGGACTTTGGGGTAAGCAATACTTTGTTAAACAAAAAGGCATATTCTTAGCAGAGTTTAGGAATTAGTATGTGTGTTATGATTTTATTTTATATGTAACCATTTGTTTCCAATATTTCTTCTTGCGGTCATTTGAATCTCTGTACTTTGGTGAATAAACTCATAGTGGCTTTATCTATAGACAAACCTAAGTGCTACGTGTTAAGTGGAGCTGTGTTCTAAGGTGCAACTAGCTGACTGAGGTACTGTTTCTTTGAAAAGAGTAGATCTGGTAATCCTATGAGGGTCCAGTGGATAAGAAACTGAACACTGCAGGGAGATGTTCAAAGGACTCAGGGGTTGGAGAGTGCCTATCGCTAGCCTGTATGAGGGACAGCAGAGCCCTCTATAGCTAAGAGCATAGAGGTAGTAATGCCCTCTGGCTGGGAGGGTCAGGGATCTGACCTCTGGCAGATGCAGACAAGTCTGCCTCATGCTAAGGACAAGTGGTAGTGAGGTGTCTCATGACCCTGGGTACCTCTGGGAAGCATCTCAGTGATGGAGAATCCACCGTGACCTTTGGTAAATTACCTTCACTGTTAAACATTTACTCCTTATTTCTACTCCAAATTTGTCTAGCTGCAGCTTCCAGCCACTGGATCATTTTATACCTTTCTCTGCTAGATTGAAGAGGCCATTAGCAAATATATGTTGCCTATGTAGATACTTATGGACTGTAATCGAGTTACCCTTTAACCTTGTCTTTATTAAACTAAACAGATTGAACTCCTTCAGTCTGTCACTGTAAGGCAGGTGTTTAAACTCCTTAATCATTCTCATGGCTCTTCTCTGAACCCTCTTCAATTGATCAACATTCTGCTTCAATTGTGGACACCAGAACTGGGCATAATATTGCAGCTGTTAACCAGTGTCAAATATAGACTTAAAACAACCTTTCTGCTACTTGAGATTCTTCTGTTTATGCATCCAAGGATCATATTAGTCCTTTGAGTCACAATTGGAGCTCATGTTCAACTGATTATCCATGCCTACCCTCAAATCTTTTTCAGAATCACGGCTTCCCAGGATAGAGCCCCCCATCCTGTCAGTAGAGATGACATTCTTTGTTTCCAGGCGCATACATTTACATTTAGCTATATTAAAATGCATCTTCTTGGCTTGCGCCTAGCTTATGAAACACTCCATATCACTTTGTATCAATGATCTCCCAGTTTTGGAGTCAGCTGCCAACTTTATCGATGATGATTTTATGTTGGTTGATGTGTCCCTGTGGACTATAAATTTTACTCACTAGAAACCTTAGGGAATTTAATATTTTATGTTATGTTGTTTGACAGCTCACTTGGACTCATGGACTTTTCTGTTTGCATGGTAATGAAGCGTTTACTAAGAATCTTGAAGGAAACCAACACACTAATGAATTTTGATGCTTACTAACTGAGAGTCACACTTGGGGAATAGACCAGTAGCCTGGTTAACAGTAGAAAAAACAAAAGGAACATAAGAGGGTATACAATAGAGAACATCAGCTATATCAAAAATTAAATTGTGCAAGAGGAAGAAAATGTGTTTTATTGTGTATTGTTACTCAGAAAGGATGTATTGAATTTGAAGTGCACATGCAAGGAAAACATCACCAAAAACACTGTATCAATATGGGTTCTCCTGATGCTGTAAAGGGAGGGAAGGGGAAGCTACTGTGAGGGGAGACATTTCTTTCATTAGAGGACAAGGACACAGGCTTTTGTACTCATGATTGTAAGGACAGGTATTATATTACTGATCTGGGTGTGAGTAAGGTCTACACATGGATTTTGCATCTGTACAACTATTTCAGATAGGAGTGATTTTTTTTTACACCAATATAGGTATACTGGTACAACTTCTAGTGAGGGTATAGTTATTAGTTAAAGCAGTACAGCTTGTGTGTATAGACAAGGCCCATGACAAGGCAAGTGAGATGATGTAAAGTTTGTATTGGAGTAACTATACTAGCATCCACGTTAAGCTCCTGAGCTGAGTGTGAACTAGAGATGGGATTTTCAAAGCTCACAACTTTGCCCTAATTCTGTTCCCAGTACAATCAATGGAAATTTTATCCTGACTTCAATGGCGAATGAAGCCATTGTTGAACACTTTTGCAAATCATGTCCTATAGGCTTTCAGAAGCCTGAGCAATCTCAGTGGGAATTGAATGCTTTTGTCATAAAAGTGCTGTGCCTACTCTTCAACCACCCTTCCTATCCTCCTGAGATCATTCCAGATGTTAAAGTTCTCACCTCTGAAAAGTGAGGATAAGACTTGACAGCTGTTAGTCTGGGGGTGGGAGGAAGAGAAAGAAAGAAGGAGACACACTTCATTCAGCTGCATTGTACGTAATGTTTAGACTTTGTAACACAAACTTCGCACTCAGTGCCACTTTGCAGAAAACAAACACGGAAAACGTCAGCCCAAATGTCAGAACGTTCCATGTACGTTATACAATAGAAACGGACTTGGAACCCAAATAGTAGGAGTAACTGCCAGCTCTCAGAATGCAAAGCTAACAAATCTGGGTGTAAAAACAGCTCCTTTCGGGAACAATGTTAACCTATATCTGTAATAAAGGGCAAGGTCTGGTGTTAATAAAATCTCACAGTGAATGGTGTTTGCCACACTGAGCTCCAGTCACCACCTCCAACTTTTCATTTTGCGACATTTCTCGGTTATCTTCAGTGGCCGGTTTGTAAACCTTACTGCTGAGACTGTGCTGCTCATATTCCTCTGGAGGTTGTATGGAACAGTGTAATTTCTTGCTCTTTAAGCCTTTTTTATGACTCCATATTAGTTATCATCTGCCCCTTTGAAAAAACCTTTACAGAGCTGAAATGAGGGAGTGTTAAGAAATAACACTGAAGGGCATCAAAATGGTTCTCTCTATTCACACTATAACTCTAATAGTTATTGTATGATGCAGAGCAGCCCTGACAACTTATAGATGGAAATAGCATGGAGAGAGTGCATATCCAGTGATTACACAAAAGGAATGGGCGTCAGAAACCTAGGGATTCTACTCCCACATTGGCCATCAGATCACCATGTGGTGATAGGCAAATACTTTCTCTGCACCTTAGTTTCCCCATAAGGAAAATGGGGCTAATACCCATATATTTCACAGCTGTGAAATGAGGCTTACTTATTGTTTTTAAACCATTTTGATATCCTCTGTGTAAATCTCTATGTAAGTTCAAAGTAAGTTCATGCAACAGGGATTGTCTTTTTGTTCTGTCTTTGTACAGCACCTAGCACAATGGGGGTTCATGACTAGGACTCCTAGATACTACAAATACAATCATCATCGCCACCACCACCACCACCACAATTAATATCAACATAAATCCGTTAATTGCCCAATCCTTAGTCATAATTTTCAATGTATACTTGCTTATGATCAAATGTATCTCTGCTTTAACAGTCTTTATCCTTACAGCCTGTCCAGACCTCTTTGAGCCTGCTGTTGTCATAATGCTGAATTTTTGCTGTCACAATCATCTTCACAGAAGCAAAGCAATGTAATAAACCTAAGAATATGATTTCTTCACCAGACTGAAGAATGGGAGAAACTGCGTTGAGTCAGTAGAGAGTCTCATTCAAACAACCTTTCCGCAGTAGCCACTGATTTAAAAATATCACTGACAAGTCACTGTTTATCAAGATACAACAAACAGAATAGGAAATAATTACGGTGATTCAGATATCGTGTGCTCTGTTTTGGTAACAGGTGACCATTTAACGGTGGTTACATTATAATAATACTTTGCAGTTATGGAGCATTTTAAAGACTATGAAATGCTAACAATGCTCCAATGAGCTGGGCGCAGAGCTGGGCATCAGGAAAATCACTTCCCCAGTCTATGACTAATTCCCCTCTCACCTCCTGTTTGTTTAGACGGGAGTGTCAAACAAACGGCCAGACCCAGTCCACAAGCTGCATTTTTCCAGGCCTTGTGACCGCAGAGATAATATTCTATGTAAATGAAGTGTAACTGACGCAGTAATGGCTACCTGAGCCTGCTCGGCCTGAAGAAATGACTCAAAGGAATGAATTTCCCTGTCCCATTTTAATGTGATTGAAGTGTTAACTCCAAAGCCAGTGATGACATTTCAGCGTCAACATTAACTATTTCATAGTTGATCATTTTAGCAAAAGGAAGGGGGTGGGAATGAAGCATGTGGGGTAGGAACTAAGTTTTTTCAGGGAAGGAAACGCAGAGTGAACAGAGGAGATTCACAAGGACGAGAAAGGGGACAAGAAACAGAGAAAGGAGGATAGGGAAGGAAGAGAAAGAACGGGCAAAAATAATGGTAACTTGCATGAGATTGTCTTTTCATCTGTCAGGGAGACATACAACAAACAATAAAACAAAAGCTAAATGTTTACTTACTCCTTAAAGGCTGTCTCCTCCACTGGATCTCTGTGCAAGCCTCCTGCCAATGTCCATCGGGGACCCTCCGAGCATTGTGTGGAAATTGCAGTCCTCAATTTGTACCACAGCCCACAGATCATAATCAAATGTGGAACTCGGCCTTCACCTCCAGATGACTGAAACAACCCATGCTAGACTGTAACCTCTTCAGGGCAGGGCTTATGTGTCACTACGTGCTGTGCAGTGCTTAGCACAAGGGGGATCGCAAGGCTCTAGTGTAATACAAATAAATTCCTTGAGCCTCACACATCATCATAAAGGTTATCTGCAAGTAACAGCTGGGGAACCTGAGGCACAGACAGGTTAGGTAATTGGCTTAAGATGGCAACAAAACAGTGGAAGAACCAGGAATGCAATCCAAGATACACAAAGGTTTCCAGACCCATGTTCTAATCACTAGAGTACGCTCCCTCTCCCTATACAGATTTTATTGATAAACTTTACTCTTTTCCCCTTAAACTTCATTGTGTTTCCTACAGTACTGGCTACCTTCTGCTGTGGCAAAGTGGTAATGGAGGGGCGATGGGACCATAGGCATGATGATATGAAAGAATAATAAGTATCAGTGGTGCTTAAAAGAGTTATTCCCAGGTGTACAGCTGAGAGCAGCCATGTTAGATCTGATGTAGGGCACATCTCCCAATTCACAACACTGTCCCATGCGAGGAAGCATCTCTAAATCACAGTCTTCTACAAGCGTGTCTCTACAACGCTGAGCACCAACAGTATAAAATCAACAATTGCCCTGAAGACAGATGATTTCAGCAGAAAGGTTTATCCACTAGATCTGTCTGAACTAAAAAGAGTTTACAATCTTGACAAATAATTGTCTTCACAAAAGCTACCACATCTATCCCAGATGGAACCGAAGGTTGACAAAGACCTTCCTCGACAATTATACATGGAGCAGGAGGGGTGACAGATTGAATATCCATGAGATTAGTAATGGGTTATGGAGCAGTTTATTGTAAGATTGCCTTCTAACGCAGCTAAAGGGTCAGTAGTGATCAGATATCACTGACATCTGTCAGCCACTTGGTGGTAAAGGTACCACTTTATTTATTTATAGGGATATATATGGTGTTCAGAATATCCTACAAATATTAATGAAGTTTACCTTTCAATGCCCACTTTTGTTGCTAGGAGTTACCATAGGTCTTCCACTGCTACTTGCACTTATGCATAGTAGAAGGCTAACAGTGACTGGGAAAATGTCTCAGAGCTCGTCAGACTCCACATGTGGAGGTCACAAGGGTTCTACACTGGGGAGTGTCTCTAATTATGTATTTAAATATTATTTATAACAAGAAGGGAATATTAACACATAGGGGAAGGCAAACTTCACCAGCTCCAATTGTTTGCCTTCTAACGAATCTTTTCACCAATTTACATGAAGTATTATCTCAGTTTTATAGCCTGGGAAATTGAGGCACAAAGAATTGTCCATGTTCACAGACAACACCTGTGGCAGTGCTTGCAAAGAACCCAGATCTCTCAGTCATGTGCCTTTAACCACAGGACCATCCTTTCCTCCCTAATAAATTGATGATCTCAATCTATATCCCTGTGCGCATTTCATATCCACTTCCATGGGAGCCCTGTTAGCAATTTCAAGAAAGAGGCCAAAGATGTAGACCTCTTCCAGCACCTGTTGAAGTCAGTGCGACTCTGAATGGGTTGTGGCATCTGAACTGCCATCTGACCTTTAAAAGATATCCTTCCATGTCAGAACTGAAGTGAAATGGGACAGTATGGAAGATGGTCACTGCATCTTGTGCTGCACTTCTTCTGTGTATAAATAGAAGGGTTTCAGTCATCAGGGCTGTTAATCTACATTCAAGTTGTAGTTAAGACATTGGCACAGCCATAGCTACCCTCTCCACCAAGGAATACTTTGACTTTCAAACCAGTTTATAAAAACAAAAATTTTAGTTACTTGATTTCTTTGACGGTTTCAAAGTAAATTACAGTGCAGTGCATCTAAGGCAGAGCTCTGCAGTAAATATAGTTCACCTATAACAACATGAAATGATTCTTAAATGCATCATCTGAGCAACTAAAAGGTGGGGTTTTTTTGGCATTTAATTGAATTAGGCGGAAACACGTCACGTTAAAAATTTCCCACAACTAACAAGGTGCTAAATTCTAAATATACTGGTTTATTTTCCTTTCCAAATCCTGTAATTAACATTGCCGAGTTCATACATAAATACATATGTGGCAAGTGATTAAAAAAATAAGCTCCTTCTGGCACAAGGCAGGAACTGAATGATTTTAATACTGCATCCATGAACTGTATATGCCTGAGTTCTAAATGTACCCTTTTTCCCTCCGTCTTATTTCAGGACGTTCAGTAGCTATTTCTATTCAAGAACAATGAGTAATACAGTAAAATATCAAAGATAAAAATCAGTGCAAGACAAAATGCCACTTGACATATGCAGAAAACCTAGTAGGAGACACTCTCTAAGAGATAGTTTATTTTCCATGTCTTCTCTGGAACAAAGCTCTTGAAAGAACTTCCTGTCCATTTCCAAGGAGATGTGCACCATTTAAAGTTGTCAGGAGTTTAACGTATTTGACGTGCTTTGATTATCCCTGAAGAAGCATGAGTTAGAATCCAGTTGGGCATTCCTCAGGAGGCTGCTGCAATCCATTGCACAGAAGGGAGCACTTTACATTTAATGAGCTGCAGCCTGGCTTCCTCGGCTTGCAATCCCTTTCCCTGCTGATCCCACTCTCGTTTAAACTGCAGAACGTTCAATAAAGAGGGTGAAGAGAAGCAATCCAAAAGCAGGGGGAACCAAGTGAGAGAAGGATATAAATTAGAGTTGACACCTGTTGTCATCGGGTGCTGAGCTGGACTGTGTGCCCAGCTGATCTCCGTGAATACACGCTTGCGGTATACCTGGTCATCATTCCAACCCTTTATTTTATCCATCTACATGTTTTGTCTTTGGGTCTAGGGGCTGACTTTTTAACCATGTTTGTACTGGTTATCTACCACAACGAGAATCCCTTATCGGGGCCTCCAGGGAGTATGGTTATATCAACAGTAATAATAATAATAAGTAATGCATCGGGAGGCAGCATGCTTCAGAGGAAGGGCTTAGAGTCAACAAGTCCAGAGTTCCAATCCTAGCCTGTCACTGGCTTGCTGCATGGCCTTGGGAAAGTCACTTCACCTCTCTCTGCCTCAGTTTCCTCATCTCTAAGTGAAGATACCACTTTCCTTCCTAGCTCATGTGCATTTGTAAGGTTGATGTTTCATGCTTTGAATGTGCCAAATTCTATGGAAGAGATCAGTATTATTTCTTAACATTATTTCATGGTGATCTCTTCATCACTATGAACTTGTAACTAAGAATCAACCATGGACTTTCAAGGAAGCCCGTATTTCAAGCCTGTTGCGTAAGTCACCAAGCCAATTCCTCTGGCATCTTAATGTTACATTATTTCACATCAGAAGCTTCAATTCTCAATAATAACTAGATCAAAAACTAAAGGTTATGTCCAACAGCTGCTTGGCATTTTCTTCCTTTTTCCCATAAGGATCTTTTATATCTCAGTGAGATGATGCTTTAGATTTTGCTAAGCAGCAGCTTTCAAGTTGATCAAATCTCCAACACCTGCATATATTTTATATTTTAATATATTTTGGTTAGTCTTTGCAGCAATAGAAAAAGTGCAGCCAAGTCTTTAAAGCAGCAATACTGCAAATATTCTTATGTGCGCTTACCTTCTCATGTTGCGATTAGTACCACTGAAATAAATGGAACAAATGACTGAGAAAATTTTGAAGTGCACGTGTAAGCATTCGCAGGATCCAGGCCTTAAATTGCACCATTATTGCCTTTTTAGTTGGCACATGATACAGCATAGTGCCTATCAATTATATCCTCTTGAAAGATGCATGCAGACATTACTATGCCTTTTTTCCTGTTCTGACAAACATGGCACAGATGGTATGACCAGATTAATTAAAATCACCCCCAGGTTTCATTTGCAGTTTGTGTTCTGCATTGTTCTCCTATTTAGACTAAACTCCTTCTGCTTATTTGTTTTCAGTGTTAATTTTTTATTTTTAAACAGTATACATCTGCTTTACTCATTACAATAAATATTTTATATGCACATTATGTAGCTAAGAGATTCACACATTGCGGAAAAGGACTTTCATACAATTTTCTGTCTATCTATACATTGCAAAAGGCTTTGGCTACTAAATCAGAGCTGTGTGTGGAGTTAGACTAAATGAAACTTATTTTATCTTGTGACAACAGAAGTCAGTAGACCAGGCCAAGAGAGATGGGAATGAAAGGGAATGACATTGAGGAGGAAACTAATCCAGAGAGGGAAGGATATAAGTTCTGTAGGACAAGCCAGTTGCAATAGAGACTGTAATTTATGTGTGTAATATAAAAACTATATTGATTTCCCTCAAAAGTCTTATTTCCTGAGTCCTCAGAAATAAGCATTAACAGTTTTCCTATTTTCCTTATGAATATTGGGCTTGATGCATTTTCTTCTTATGACTTCTCCCATTTAAAAAAAAAACTATTCACCAACAGATTTACTTCGCACCCTAAGGAAGCTGCTTAGCACTTCATATCTCCAGAAAGATGCTGTGACATACCAAGGTACAATCCAAACTGAGAAACAGCTATGTCACCCGTGCCCTCTAACCTGGAGTGCCCTTTACAATGCTTTGCTGCTGCATCCTTCAGCCTGGACTACTCATAAACAGCCTTCAGCATGCAAATCATTCCCAGCTATGTCTGTGTGCATGCTGCAGCCTGCCAGCCACACCTTGGCTGTTACCAGCCTTAGTTATTGCAAGGTGACACAGACATGCTCCTAATGCTATATTTTCCCTCAGAAATGTGTCTTTCCTGGACAATACAAGTTTATATAAAGTCAGTTATTTCTTAATATGCACACAGCTTGCCAGCCCAAATGGACAGTCCCAGACACTTCAATTTAAACACACTTTAGATAAAACAATAAAACAAGTTTATTAACCACTAAGATAGATTTAAAGTGAGTACAAGTAATGAGACATAAAGGTTAGAGAAAGTTACAAGAAAAATAAAGATAAAACACAACTGGTGCCTAAATTAACCCACTAAATTAAATTCAAAGCAAAGTTTTCTCACCACATGCTTTCATCAGCCTTACTGGCCAAACTTCCAATGACTGCTTCGTTTGTCACTTCAGGTGCCACGAATGCAAGGGGCAGGGAGAGAAAGGGGTGCCCTGGAGTGTTTGTCTGTCCTTTTTATAGTGTCAGTCTCACACTTGAAAGACATTTCTAGTTGGGTATCAGGAGACAAAAGATCTATGTGGAAGGATGTTCCCTGCTGCTTTTTTCTCAACTGTTCGAGTTTTCTTTGTCTCCCCTTCCTGTTTGATGATTCTGTTTACTGCTTAAATGAAAATCAAGCAAGGCACACATTCCTTTGTTTAGGACAGATCTGTTTGCCAACATCTGCTTGGAACATGTGTAATAACATCATACAGGGAAATCTTATAAATTCATGTATAATGTTGCCACATGTGTGTATAAATCCAGCTAAAAGTGGGGTCCATCCACCCAGCTCTCCAGTGGAGCGGGGAGAGGGGTGGCAAGTGCGCTCTCACTGCCAGGCTTTCTTGTCAGCTTCATGGCTCCTGCCCTTAAATTGACAAGACAGCCAACAGCTGACGTAAGGGATCACCTAACTTGTCAATTTATCTTCTGGAGATGGAGTTATCATGTCAGAGTAATAGGGTACTTACATTGGTGGGAGGAAGGCTGTAGTGTAGACACTGACATAATTAGGTTGACATAAGCTGCCTTATGTCGACCTAACTGTGTAGCGTAGACCAGCTCTCAGGGCTTTATTAAAGAAACTCATGGACTATAACTTTTATTTCACATTTATTTTAGGTGGGATTTTCAGAAGTGCCCAAGTCCTATTGAAAGTCAATGGAATTTAGGCTCCCAATTTGCTTAGTAGTTTGCTGATTTCCTGATAAGGAAATAGGCCAAAATTTAGGCTCTTATACCCATTTTCAGCTACCTAAAGAGAAGTGGCTGATATTCAAAGCTTCTAATAGTTTTTGCTTAAAGCTTACCTCCCACCAGTTTTGGGGTCAGCCTATTCCTAATTATCCTGGCATTAGGACTGAAGGGTTGTCAGTCTGAGGGGATGTCAGTCAGGCTGCCATCTAACATCTCCATTCCAACCATCTCGTCATTATTTGCAGAAACGACTGATTTTAGCACCTTAGGGAACAGCATTGTTTGTCTGATGCGATGTGCTAGAAAAGACAGTTCCTACCTTGTAAATGTTGTTCTTCAAGATGTGTTGCTCATGTCCATTCCATTGTAGATGTGTGTGTGCCTTCGTGCATGGTTACCAGAACTCTTTTTTTTCTTTTAGTGGTATCCATAGAGTTGAATTTGGCGACCCCTGGAGCCCTATGCATATGCTGCGGTATATGAGGCACTGATGGCCCTAAGGCCCCTCAGTTCCTTCTTGCCACCAACTCCGGCAGCGGGGACGGGGGGGGTGGGTCGTGGAATGGACATGAGCAACACATCTCGAAGAAAATCAGCTACAAGGTAAGTAACCGTCTTTTCTTCTTCGAGTGTTTGCTCATGACCATTCCACTGTTGATGACTCACAAGCAATACCTTGGAGGTGGGCTGAAGTTATGGAGGAGCTGCCTGCAGCACCACCCTGCTGAAGCCTGCGTCGTCCTGTGCCTGCTAGATGATGGCGTAGTGGGACATGAAGGTTTGAACAGATGACCAGGTGGCAGCCCTGCAGATGACTTGCGCTGGCACTCTGTCTAGGAAGGCTACAGACAGAGCTTGAGCTCTGGGTGAGTGGGCTGTAATTATCCCCAGAAGCGGCACCTTCGCCTGCTCATAGCAGAAGTTGATGCAGTAAGTTAACCATGATGAGATACGCTGGGCGGAAACAGGTAAGCCTTTCATCCCATCGGCCACTGTGACGAAGAGTTGTGTAGATCTCTGGAATGGTCTTGTGCACTCAATGTAGAATGCTAACGCCCATCTAACATCTTGTGTGTGCCACCTCCTCTGAACCATACAGTTTGGGAAAAAACATGGGGAGAAAAATGACTTGGTTAAAATGAAATTGGGAAACCACCTTACGCAGGAAGGCCAGATGTGGCCGCAACTGAACTTTGTCTTTATAGAACACAGTATAAGGAGGCTATGAGGTCAGCATCCTAATCTCAGAGACCCTCCTTGCCGAGGTAATGGCCACCAGGAAGGCTACCTTCCATGACAGCGGCAGTAAAGGACATGTAGCCATGGGCTCGAAAGGGGACCCCATGAGCCGTGAAAGGACCAGATTAAGATCCCAGGTAGGCACCAAGTCATGGACCTGTGGATAGAGCCTCTCCAACCATTTCAGGAACCTAATTGTCATAGAGTGGGAGGAAGCTGATCTCCCCTCCAAAGGTTGGTGGAATGCCAATATAGCCACTAGGTGAACCTTCAGGGATGCCATGGCTAGCCCCTGGAGTTTTAGTTACAACGAGTACTCCAGGATCGCCTGTATCAATGACAACCCAGACAAAATTCCTTGGAACCCTGCCCAACAGATAAATCGCTTCCATATAGCTCGATACATGACCTGCATGGAAGGTTTCCTGCTACCCATTAGGATTTGCTGGATTTGCACAAAACAGGCTCGCTCTTCTGCACTCAGCCATGGAGCCGCCACACCATGAGATGTAGGGACCAGGTCCAGGTGTAGCAAGCAAGCGTGATCCTGGGACAGGAGATTGTGCCATCTCGAAAGCTCCAGCAGAGGAGCGATCAATAGGTCCAGGAGCATGCTGAACCAGTGCTGGCATGGCCAGGCCGGTGCAATTAAGAATATGTCTGCCTTGTCCCTCTTGATTTTCAGCAGGACTTTGTGAAGGAGAGTAATGTGTGAAAACACGTACATGAAGCTCCTCAACCACTGCAGAAGGAAGGCATAGGAGAGCAACTCGGCCTCCAGACCACAGAGGGAGCAGAATTGTGGGCTTTTCTTGTTCTGTGTTGATGCAAACAGGTCCACCTGGGGAGAGCACAACTGTTAGAAAATCACAGAGATCATACCTGGATGCAGTGACCAGTTGTGGCAAGGTAAGAACGATCTGCTGAGGCGGTCTGCCTCGTCATTCCTCAGTCCTGGGAGATGAGAGACTATTATGTGAAAATTGTGCCTCACCTCCAGGTCCCACAGACAAATGGCTTCCTTGCAGAGGGCTGAGGACTGGGGTTCCCCCTGCCTGTTGATGTAATACATGGCTGCTGTGTTGTCTGTCAGCTCCTGCACCACCTTTCCTGCAATAAAGTGGAGGAACTCTCCACGTGCTAGTTGAATAGCCCATAACTCGCTCACATTGATATGCATGTGCCACTCCTCCCTCGATCAGACCCCTTGTGTGCTGAGGTTGGCACTGATATGGGCCCTCCACCCTAAATCTGAGGCATCTGATACTAGAGTGACTGAGGGCACTAGCTCTTCAAATGGCACACCCCTCAACACTGCCCAGGAGCTCCGCCACCAGTCTAGTGTGGCCAAAATCTGGGGGGCAAATTGTGACTACCCAGTCCAGGGAATGTCTGCTCAGGGCATAAACTAAGGTCAGCCTCAAGTGAAGAGGTCTGAGTCTTAGGAGAGCCAGCCTCACCATGTAAGTGCAGGCTGCCATGTGGCCTAACAACTGCAGACAGTGCCTGACTGCTATCCTTGGGCAGAGGTACAGGTGAACAATGATGACAGACATCACCTCAAAGCTTGGCTGGGGTATGAAAGCTCTGGCTTGGGATGCAACCAGGACCACCCTGATGAACTCTAGCCGCTGCAGTGGAGTTAATGTGGCCTTCTGCTTGTTTATTAGCAGGCCCAGTTGGCAGCAGGTGACGTTGGTCAGATCTACACTGCTCTGGACCAGGGCCCTGGACCTGCCCCCGTTCAACCAGTCATCCAGATAGGGGAAAATTTGGACCCCTTTTGCACCTCCGGTGAGCCACCTCCACCGCCATACATTTTGTAAACACCCTTGGGGCTGAGGAAAGGCCAAAGGGCAACCCTGCAAACTCATAGCGAGAGCCAGCTACCACAAAATGAGGGAAATGACTGTGGCTGGGGAAGATAGAAATGTGGAAGTAAGCATCCCTTAGGTCAAGAGTGGCATACCAGTCTCCTGGATCCAGGGATTGGATGATGGAGTCAAGCAAGATTATACAAAATTCCATCCTCTTGAGATATTTGTTGAGATGACACAGGTCTAGTATAGGCCTTAGACCACCTTTCACTCTGGGGATGAGGAAGTACCTCAAGTAAAACCCATTTCCCCTCATGTCTGGTGGAACCCCTTCTACAGCCCCCAGGCTAAGAAGTGTCTTTATCTCTTGCATGAGGAGTTGCTTATGAGAAGGGTCCCTGAAGATGGATGGGAAGGGAGGGTTGTTGGAAGGAGTAGAAGAAAACTGAAGGGTATAGCCTGCTGAAAATATGCCAAGGACCCAGAGATCCAAAATGACCTTGGACCATTCGGACAGGAAGGGAGCTAGGCAGTTCAAGAAGGGATGGGAGGGTTCCAGGGAACAGACTGGAATGCTGCCCTTGGGTGCACCTTCAAAATGACCTCCTTTGATTCCCAGATCACCTAGACAACCATTTCTGGGGAGCTGAGAAGACCCTGGTGTTGGTTAACATCTCCTAGACCCCCTATTTCTGTCCCTTTGTCTGTAGGGCATGAACTGCTGTGGCTGGTACCTCTATTGTTGCTGGTCCTGAGGACAGAACTGGCATCTAGAGGTCTGGGCATATAAAGACCCAAAAAGCAGAACGTGGGCCTCAACTCTTTCAGACCATGCAACTTCGCATCTGTCTGGTCTGAAAACAAGGCTGACTCGTTGAAGGGGAGGTCCTGGATAGACTGTTGGACCTCCTGGGACAGCCCCAAATATTTCAGTCATGAGCACCTGTGCATACAGATGGCAGATGCCATGGCTCTACCCGCCGAGTCTGCTGCATCCGAACACGTCTGCAGCACTGCTCTGGCCACCGTGGTACCCTCCTCCAGGGTGGTGCTAAAGTCCAGCACCTGGTCCTGAGGCAAAGCATCCACAAAATGCTTTAGCGAGTTACAGAGATTGAAGTTGTACTTGCCCAGGAGAGCCTACTGATTGGCAATTTGAAACTGCAGGTTTGCTGTCGAATAAACCTTTCTCCCAAACAGGTCTGATTTCTTGTTATCTTTGTTTTTTACCGTGGAACCGGGCTGTCCCTGCCTATCCTGCTTGTTGGCTGCATCTACTTCCAGGGTACTGGGAGAGGGGTGGGTAAAGAGGTACTCTATTCCTTTGGCTGGGACATATTTTTTTCTCGGCCCCCTTAGAGGTTGGGGCACTGATGAAAGGGTCTACCACAGGGCCTTTACTATCTTCAATACCCCCTTATGCACGGCGAGGGTAACCCGGGCTGGGGTGGCAGGTGCCAGGACATTAAAGATCCTGTCTGATGCTGCCTTCAGCTCCTCCACCTCCAACCCCAAGTTGGAAGCCACCCTCTCGAAGAGATCTTGATGCAATCTGAAATCATCCAGGGACACCAAGTGGCTGCCTTGGAGACTCCTGCTGTATGGTGCCAAGTGGTGGGGAAGCAATAACCCGATCTGTGGGTGCTCCAGTTGTCTGGAGAACGGTCTCTTGGCATCATCATGATGACGAGACCCGGTGCCAGGACTGGTGCCAATGCGGGGAACCATGCTCCTACCACAGACTGGAGTGCCTGGAGTGGTGCCTGAGCACTGATGACTTACGGCACCGCTTCCCTCTCGGTGCCGAGCCAGCCTCCAGCAACCAAGTTCTGCACTGCACCAGTGTGGGTGAATTCCATGGTGCTGGGGAGTGGTGCCAACTTCCCTCTGGGGAGTGGCCTCCTTCAGGCAACCCAGACAGGTGCCACCTCCTGGAATGAACTTTGCCCATGCTGGGGATTGTGACCTTTGCTGGGACGGCAACCTTGCCCTGTGCCCCGCCACTGCAGAGTGCTCTTCTGACCGCGACCTGGAGCAAGTTCTGGGGGAGTAGCATCATGTCGATCCCTCCACCTGGAGTGACTGGGTTGTTGGAGATCTTCCTCCCTGCTCCGAGGATCACATGAGCCAACCAGGAGGTCCCAAAGTGGTTTTCCCTTGTGACACCGGCCTCTTGTATCTGGGCAGAGGCCAAGGCAGAGGTGGTGGGGACAAGGCCAACAAGGGTTGTGCCACCTGAGATGCCTCCAGTGTCAACTGTGCTGGCAGGTGCAGAGACACTCTCTCACTTCCAGGAGTAGGGGGTGGCTCTCTGGAGACTTCGACTCCAGCGCTGGCAAGTGAGTCTCCTCTATCTGGCTTCGGTGTGGCCCTGTGCTCGACCTCACTTTCTTGGATGGTGCAGGGGAGCATCCTCACTCTGTGCACTGCTTTCGCTGCTCCTTCCTCAATGGAATAAGTCTGGTGCCGAGGTGGGTCCGGTGCTGACGGTGCACTCTGCACCGATGCCACACTTGGTACCAAAGCAGAATGGGTTGGTTCAGAGGCCAGTCTGAGTGCTGCCCCATTAGTAAGGCTTTCAAGTGGGTCTCTCTGTCTTTTTGGGTTCGATGTCTGAAAGCCTTACAAATCTTGCGTTTGTCCTTACGACGAGCTTCCCCCAGGAACTTTAGGCAACTATCCTGGGGGGGTCACGCAGTGGAAAGGCCTTCCCACAGAAGGCACACGGTTTGAAACCCGGTGACCCAGGCATGCCCTGCTCCTGGCAAAGTCCGAGCCAGGACTAATCTAAGTGACTGACTAGACCTTAAGTGTTGTTAATAGTGGTAATCTACCTAACTAAGATGAACAACAAACAATGAAGGGAGAACAAAAGGGATTGAGCACTTGCAATGCAAGCCTAAGCAGTTCCAGCAACCGTCACAGGTGGAAAGAAGGAACTGATGGGGCATAGGACCGGCAGCACCTCATAGACCATAGCATGTGCACGGGACTCCAGGGGTTGCTGAAACCGGCCCTATGGGTACTGCTAAAGGGAAAAAAGGTCCAGTAACCATGCACAAATGTGCGCACACACCTACAGTGGAATGGACATGAGCAAGCACTCAAAGAACAGTATTTCTTTTCGTTTTTGATTCCCATCCATCAGCTCAGTAGCAACGATGGGGCCAAGTGAAGTCTTTCCACTACTTTCTGTCTTGTAGCACCTTCCTGGCTCCATTCATCTTTAAACCTTTTTTGTTCTATGTAATTCTTCACTGTGTGTTATCGATATTGATTAGAAAAACCCATGATACTGTGCAAATTTGGTGAAAGAATCTAGCATTACTTGCAGGTTGCCAAGAGCGCCTTTTACATCTATTCTGGTGGAATGAAATGTCAAATGTATCCTTGTTGGGAAGGTGTTTGAGAATGAATGGGGTTGATTAGCTGTGTTTTGAGGGAGTATCCATTGGCAATAAGAAAGGGATAATTTGTGGGCAATGAAGCTAAAAAACGAGTTACAAGCACCTATGTTTTGGAGAGAGATTTTGCTCTCATGATGTTGGAATCCATATTTTATGTCCATCTGCTCCAACAGTAATGGCAGTTCAGAATGCTCCAAGACAAATGAGTCATGAAAAAAACCAGAATACTTCCTCACCACAATTATGAGGAGTAGTTAAGCTCCAGAGCAGCCATCACACTCACTGAGTTGGTATGCTTTTTTATCTTGAATAAAGAATTGTCTACTCTAAATCTGCTCAAGGTGACATGTATCAAAGATTCAAAGATTCCAAGGCCAGAAGGAAACATTGTGATCATCCAGTCTGACATCCTCTATAACACAAGTCATAGGATTTCCTGAAAATAACTTCTACAGCAGGTCTTTTAGAAAAACATCCAATTTTGTCGAAAAATGGTCAGTGATGGAGAATCCATCAGAACGCTTGATAAATTGTTCCAATTATTATTGTTCCAAAAATTATTCTGTTAAAAATGTACGCCTTATTTTCAGTCTTACTTTGTTTAACCTTCAACTTCCAGCCATGAACCCCAATACAGCAAGGATTTTTGCTGTGATCACAGCAAACCTTTGCTGTAATGTGCTCATTCACAAAATTCCTGTATAGTATCTCACTCTATATTCCTGTCCAAAGGGAATATGATATACCATGCTGTTTTGTGTACCATAGCATCAAAGAAGTCTTCAAGAAACAGAGATGCTCCTCATGGTATCACAATTTTCCTTTTTAAGGTCCCAGGATTTAAAATCCCTGATTTTAATCATGATTTAAATGAGTAAGCAGGAAACCTTGATTTAAATAATTGATTTTAATCTTGTTTGCATTTGTACTTTTGATATTTTCCTAAAGAAAAGTTGATTCTCATGCTTGGTAACCATTAAAATATGCTGATCTGTAATTAAATATAGCCTTTGCATTAAATTTGCTAATCAGGAGGATACACTATATGTACGCACATTCATTTAATCACTTATATAACTTTACTTACGCTTATTCAGATTCTTACTTTTTACCATTTTTATTTTGTTAGAAAATGGTGAATGATGCATTTCTTACTTATTAGATGATGATTAATTATTTACTTGTGATTTGTGTCAAGCTCTGTTTGGGTGGAAATTTGAATTCAATTAAAAATGCACAAAACATTTTAAATTTATTAATGAAATAAAACGAATGTGCCGGATACATAAGAATATGTGGATTTCATCCTCTTGCATCTAGTTTTCAATTCATAGATTGAAAAAGGAAAATAAGTTTTCCTGCATTTTCAACTCCCTGTTGGTCTCCTAACTTTGAATGAATTACTCATTGAACTGAACTACTTGAATAAACTGAAATGAAGAAAATATTCTCTCTGCACCTGCAAAAGAAGTTACCACTGTCAAAAACTCATTTAACACTTCAACAAACTCTGGTTCTACATACTTAGCCACTGGCTTCCATCATTTCACTGGTTTGACTTTCTTTGAAATGTCAACAGCAAACCTCTACTGCTTAATATTATTTTTAATGTAACTGACAGGATTTTAATAGATTATAGTACATTTGGGACTTACCATAGATTGCCATAGCTTCAAATTTAATTTTAATAGGTTTATTTCAGAAAATAAACCTGTATTTAAAATAAATTAAAAAGTCCAACTGAAATTTAAAAAAATCTGTTTTTCTTGCTTTTTTTTTTAATAATTGATTTTTATGCACTCTGCCAGGAGCAAAAGATGCTGACCTTGACTCCAAAAAACAGGACATAGCATCTGTAGGCCTGCATCTTCAAATTCTCCTTCTGTTCACCACAGGTGCTGGATGGCTTCAGGAATGCACTTGTTCCTCCTCCTGGTAACATGAGAATAACCATAATCTATTAATGGTGACTCATGTGAAGACTTTATTGACTTTATCTGAATTACTCTTGATTTCAACCAAGATAAATGAGACATGAATCAGGCCAACAAGTATTTTGGCCTTGACAATTTTAACTGTTCAAATACCAACCTGTTCACTGCTATATACGGCTAATAAATGATGAATTTGCCCTTTTATTGAAGATTAACATTTTCAATCCATAGATCCCTAGAAATTAGGCTCCAAACCCCAGGTATAGACACTAACTGGAGGGCTTGATTATCAAAGGTGTTGAGCATCTGTAGCTGTTATCATTAGGGGCTACAGTGCTCAGCACCTTTGAAAATCAGGTCATTTCTATTCCGGTGATTGAATATGGATGCAAGAACCTAATTCTGGCCTGTTTCTTGATCAGGAAATGAACAAACTACTAAAATGAGTTACCTCCAAATGAGATATCCAGCTCATGCTATATTCAGATAAAGTAATATTTTGAACAGCTTCCAATTGTAATTCGGGTAAACTGACAAAATCAAAATGGGCCCAAGTGTCAATTCACTGACCATGACAAATGGCAGGACAGATAAGGTCACAAACACAATTCATTTAGAGTCGGGGGGAGAGGGAGAATATCGCCCCCAAAGACAAGCAGCTAGCACAAATTTAGTCTTTCTTAAGCTACTACTACTTACAGCTTCACAACCTACTTTGGATTAGGCAGATGTTAGTTTATTCCACATTGATCCTGTTGAGAAATTACGTCTAGGATGTCCACCATAATCTGCATTTTTTTTTAAATGTTTAAATACAAAGACAAATAAACCTCAGGAATGGAGGTTGTTCTTGACTCTGAAATAGTCCTAATGCTGAACAAAACGTTATGATTGTTCTTTCAAAATTTTACAACCGAACATTGACTTAATACAGCTTGAAATTTTAATATAGAGAAGAAAAATGCTGCTTTTAACCAGCTTAATTTTAATGAAAGAAGCACAGAAGCAATTTTCTTACCTTCTCAAATCTTTTTTTTATTTTAATATTTATTGAGTTTATTTTTATTAGTAGTATTTTTTAAAAAAATGTTCTAGTAGTTTACATTTCACGTAGTAACGTATTTCAATTTTAAGTCATTTCTCTTGCTTCTTTTTTAGTGTTCATTATCCATGAAAAATACCAACTCAGTACTAGTGCCAGTACATTGTGCTGCAGCATTTTTTTCTGTGCACACACTATTTGAATGGACATTTAAATTAAAACCTCCTTATGGGCCGAGAGTGTAATAATGAGAACTGCTAATTCCCATCACCGAGATTAACTTTCCCGGCCCCCTCACTTTTAAAGGACAGTAGTCAGTCCAGAGGTCTTAGGCACCACTCCCCCTTGGTGCAAATCCGAGTAAAAGTTATGAATACACTTCAATCAATTGACTTAAAAACACTATACCTCTTACAACTTTTCGTACTAACCACGCCACTGATTATAGCCCTACTACCACCACTAAACACATGAACATGAACTCCTAAACAAGCTATCACAATATCACTAATCATTTCAACCCTGTTAGCCACAATTAAATATCACACTAATGACTACACCATTACCACCTTATTTAAATCAGACACACTTAATATCACAATAAACGTGAAATTCGATATATACTCCACCACATTTATGCCAATTGCCCTATTTATTACACGAACCATCATAGCATACTCAGAATGATACATAGCCTCAGACAAGCAACGTACTAAATTCTATCAATACCTACTAATCTTCCTATTAGCCATACTAACTCTTGTAACAGCTAACAACCTCTTCTTGCTATTCATTGGCTGGGAAGGAGTTGGACTTATATCATTCATCCTCATCACATGATGACGAGCCCGACTAAAAGCTAACGAATCTGCCATACAGGCTATTATCTACAATCGAATCGGAGACATTGGCCTAATCATAACCATCGCCTGGCTACTTCTCCTACTAGATACCTTAGATCTATCAATAATCTACTCCATCTCCTACCTCATCCCAACAATACCCCTCATAGGACTCATTCTAGCTGCAACGGCAAAATCTGCCCAATTTGGCATACATCCTTGACTGCTAGCCGCCATAGAAGGCCCAACTCCAGTATCAGCCCTACTCCACTCAAGCACAATAGTAGTCGCCGGAGTCTACCTCCTAATCCGAATACACCCCCTACTATCAAATAATAGTACCGCCCTATCCATCTGCCTCCTACTGGGTGCCACCACCACACTATATGCAGCCACCCATGCCCTAACAAAAAATGACATCAAAGAAGTTATTGCCTACTCCACACTGAGCCAACTGGGCCTAATAACAACCACCATTGGCCTATCTTTACCAGAACTAGCCTTCATGCACCTCTGCCTCCATGCATTCTTCAAATCTATGCTATTCTTGTGCGCTGGTAACATCATCCACACCATACATGGAGAACAAGACATCCGAAAAATAGGCGCCCTGCACAAAACCCTACCCACTACATCATCATGCTTTACCATCGGAACCCTAGCCCTGGCAGGAATACCATTCCTAGCCGCATTCTATTCAAAAGACACCATTATTGAAAGTATCATAACATCCAACGTCAGCACATTATCAATAACCATAGTACTCATAGCAACCTCATTTACCACCGTATACAGCACCCGAGTATTAGCTATTTCATGAACTGGACAACCACTACACCACCCCCTCCCCCACTATGAAGAAAACCCAAACTGCACTAAACCAATTTTATATCTAGCCCTATTAAGCGTCACCGCAGGAATCCTAACCCCACTCATAATCCACCCACCACAATTCGTACCTATGACTATGCCAACAACTTATAAACTAACAGCCCTAATAGTTATAATTACTAGTCTCTTATTTGCCACTAATATCACCCAACTAACACACCACAAGCCCAAGCAAGCTCACACCATTACAACCATCCACCAGATAATATCCTCCACAGCCTTAGCCAAAGCAGAAAAAGAATCCACCCGATTAATAGACCAACTCTGATTATCAAAATGTGGCCCTGAAGGCCTCCCAGACTACCAAAAACCCCCAATCATAATTACAACAGCACAAAAAGGATTAATCAAGCCCTACTTACTGTCATTCATCTATCTCCTGGCACTTACTCCACTGTTACTATAAACCAACCTACATTAGCATAAACTTACCCTATCTTCTAAACCTAATAATACGAACAGTGCCCCGACATAGACCACGAATTAACACCAACACGACAAACAATGTCAACAATAATCCCACTCCAATAATAAAAAACATCACACAACCTGTATAATAAAACAAAGACATTCCACCAAAATCAATACGAACAACCGACAATCCACCAGCATCAGACGTCTTATCCCCAACATCCTCTAGCCCAAACCACAAATCACACCCCATAAACACAATAATTAAAATAAAAAGAACATAATTAAACACATTAATCACCCCCTCCCAGCCAGCAAAAGCAGCAGGAAAAGGCTCCAAAACCAAAGTCGCAGAATAAGCAAAAATAACCAATATCCCTCCCAAATAAACAAGAAACAGGGCTAAAGATACAAAAGACCCACCCTTCCACACCAAAACCCCACAACCAAAAACCGCACCCATCAACAAACTCACAATGCCATAATAAGGAGAGACATTAGAAGCCACCCCAACTATTCAAAACACCAAACCAAACCCCAATAAAAATGAAAAATAAATCATATATTCTAACTCGGACTCTAACCAAGACTAACGATCTGAAAAACCATCGTTGTTATTCAACTACAAGAACAATCAAACAACATAAGACACGACCCATAAAGCCCCGCTAATACTAAACCATAAAAAACACAAACCCGCTATTTAAAATCGTAAATAATGCTCTAATCAGCCTACCCTCTCCCCCCAACATCTCAGCCCTATGAAACTTCGGCTCCCTCCTGGGAGCATGCCTTGTACTTCAATTAGCCACTGGAATTTTCCTAGCCATGCACTACTCCCCCCACATCTCACTAGCATTCTCATCAATCTCCCACATCCAGCGGGATGTCCAATACGGCTGACTAATCCGAAATATACACGCAAACGGAGCCTCACTGTTCTTTATCTGCACCTACCTTCACATTGGCCGGGGAATCTACTACGGCTCATACCTGTACAAAAAAACCTGAAACACAGGTGTAACCCTACTTCTCTTAATCATAGCCGCCGCATTTGTAGGCTACGTCCTCCCATGAGGCCAAATATCATTCTGAGGGGCCACAGTAATCACCAACCTCCTATCAGCCCTCCCCTATATTGGACACACCATGGTGCAGTGAATTTGAGGTGGTTTTTCTGTAGATAACGCCACCTTGACCCGATTTTTCACATTCCACTTCCTAATCCCATTTATCATCACAGGTATAGTGGTAATCCACCTCCTATTCCTCCATGAAACAGGCTCAAACAACCCAACAGGACTAAACACCAATTGCGACAAAATCCCATTCCACCCATACTTCTCCTACAAAGACCTCCTAGGGTTCGCTATCATATTAACCTGCTTATTGACCCTAACCCTGTTCTCACCTAACCTGTTAGGAGACCCAGACAACTTCACCCCAGCCAACCCCCTTGTCACCCCCCCACATATCAAACCAGAATGATACTTCTTATTCGCCTATGCCATCTTACGATCGATCCCCAACAAGCTAGGGGGAGTCCTGGCCCTATTATTCTCAATCATAATCCTCCTCCTAATACCAACCCTTCACACATCTAAACAACGAACCTCCATGTTCCGACCAATAGCCCAAATAACATTTTGATGCCTAACAGCAGACCTACTCATTCTAACATGAATCGGCGGCCAACCAGTAGAAGACCCATACATCCTTATTGGACAAATAGCCTCCGTAGTATACTTTATACTAATCCTCATTGCCTTACCCCTTGTAAACCTAATTGAAAACAAAATACTAAATTAACCCCATTCCGATAGTTTACTAAAAACTTTGGTCTTGTAAGCCAAAAATGAAGAATACCCCCTTCTCGGAATGCTCAAAAGAGAAGTAACCTAAAACTTCATCCCCGGCCCCCAAAGCCGGAATTTTTTTTAAACTACCCTCTGATCCAGTACATCAACTAGTTTTTATGATGACAATTAAAAAAAAAAAGTCTCCAAACTTAACTCTCCTGGTTAAGCATGTACAGGAGAAACTATGCACTTTTGAAAAATCTTTAATGATACTCTGCTTGAAGTTGCTAACACGCTTTTTTGCTGCCAAAGTGCATAGCTCTTGAAGCCTCATTAGGGTCAAAAGGTGTGGCTTCAGGTTGCTGTTAAAGCCATTGAAGACAGGTAGCCAAGAACTCTTCTGCTTGCACGTGTGGGATCTTCTTGGCCTAGCTCTCTCCTCCCGCCTGGAGTGGAAACTGGGCTGCCAGTACTGTAGGATGGGAGTGGATGGGCTGACTTAACAGGGAAACCCCAGCTGCTGCTGCGGAAATGCTGCATGCTGGACTTCTGCTTCCCACCCCCATCCTCCTATTCCCTTATCTTCCTCTTCCCCTCCAAACTGTCCCCTGGTCCATCCTCCTCCCTTTCCCCCTCTCCATGTCACATCCCCCATCCCATCTTCCTTCCTTTTCCACTGCCTCTTCCTCCCACCCCACTGCAGGCACTCACCATTGTACAGGAAACAGGATGGTGGCCAGGTACTAAAAGAGGAACACAACAGGCACATGACTAGGACCCAGGAAGCAGCATCCAGCTGTAGAGGCAGTGAGCCAGGGCAGCCACCCTTCTTCACGCGAAGGAGAAGCGACTCCATCCCACCCCCTCCCAGGGCTGGCTTGCGGGGGGAGGGGCCGAGAAATGTGCTGGGGGTGGAAGCCCAGCATGGAAACAAGAGAGCCCCCACCGCCAGCAGGCCAAGCAGAGCAAGCCTTGGGCAGCTTGGTGCTCACAGAAATTGGGGGTGGATACGGGTGCAGTGGCACGTGACCCTATATGCCCTCCCCATGCCTTCTGTTTGGGGTGGCATTGCCCTCCCCAAATTCCATGTTTGTGGTGACCGATCAGTTTGTAACTCTGGTGTTTGCATCTCCAAGGTCCTACTGTGCCCAGTTAATCATCAACTGTATCTGCATCTCTGAATTCCTGTCTGCATAATCTGTGTACTGATGAGGGAAGGGGAAACACAACTCTTCTATTTCATCCAGAAAGAAATGTTTGATAATGTCATTGGGAGTGTTACTGGAAACAGTTAAGACTAAGCATGTGATTTTGGCTGGAGATACTGAAAATTGTTTAATCTTTGTGCAAGTTTTTGGGCTAGAACAACTCAGGAACAATACCAACTGGACGTCAACAACAATTATCTATCCTGGGTTGCGTTTGGTTTGATGTGATGTTATGCCAGGATGTCACTGGCACCCTAAACTGCTAACCTAACTGCTAGGTTTTATCTACCACACTGACTCTGAGCTGGCAACTAACTGAATTCCCTGGAAACATAATCTTGAGCCATCAAGCTGAGAAATGTGATGTAGCTAAAGATACAGGCTGATTTGGCAGTAAGACTGTCAATTAGACAAAAAGATGTGCATTGTTATGCCATGTTGTAGATGCTATTTCAATACCTTGTTATTTATCTTTGGGTTTGTGATTTTTTCTTTTTTTCCTCATGCTATGTCCATGAACTTTGATTTTATTTAAGATACAGTATTTGGAACCTGAGGCAAAGATTAATTTGGTGAACTTAAATGAAAAGAACCTTGATTCTAACCCTTGAATGATGAATGATGGTCATGAGTGAAGGAAGCTGGAAGTCCCTTCCTAAAACATTGTTGAAAAAGGGTGAACCAGAAAGGACCAAACAAACTGAAAGATTCAACACATTGTTACAGTCTTTAAGAATTCCAAATAAATTGGAAAATAAGTATCTTAGGAAAAAAACGTTTAGGACAAAGTGTACGTAAAATAAAATAATATATTGATTCAAAGCTACAGATGATACTTATAGGAAATTAACTCAACAATGGTTTTCAAATGCCCAAACTCTACTCCTGCAAATGTCCCAGTAATACAGATTCTGGTATAATATATTGAATTTCTTTCATGAATTCTCAATCTCTCTTTGTTTGGTTCAGTTTCAGAAGGTTGGAAACTGTTGTGTCTCAATTCCCATTTTTGTAGAATGAAAGAAAGTTATTTTCCCCCCAATTTTTCTAAGGTTCTCACAAAATTTCTTTGAAAACTGAACTCAGTACAGAACCGGGCAAGAGAGAAATTCAGGAGATAATTTTAACACAAAAGCCATATTCATATAAACTCATAGGAAACCAAATGTTTCTGGTAAAACAGGTGCACCATTTCCATGGCAAATAGGAGAAGATATCTGGAAGGAAAGAAAGTGGTGAATAAAAGCTTACTGTCCCAAAAATAACATAGGCCCAACTCTTCAAAAGTGCATGCACAAACAGTGTGAAAATTTCTGGAGATCTGAGCCAAGTCTTCTGAAACTGGATGGGGAGTAACAAGGACCAAACTATACCAAGTGTGATAAAAATTATCAGCCTGTTCACTGTGAAGAATACTCAGTTAAGTCAAAAAGAGAGGGAAAAAAAGGTTTAATAAAGGAAAAATATTTCCCATATTGCAAATAAAGTTATTGTAATAAGAAGTCCAAAACAACATAAATAATACCAAATTTTAAGATTTCAGAACTTCTCATTAGTTAAACTTCTTTTTCATGACGATATTTATTTGTCCTAAACAGCTTTATTTATAACTATTGTTTTACATTGTGACAAATGTCTTACAAGAATTGTGTGACACAGACTGTATAGCCCTGCAGCATTACAAATTGTTTTCCTAGTTTATAATTTACACGTTACAGTGGTTGCATTTAAAATGTTTTTGCCAATTTGAAAGTTCTTACCAGTTTGAAAGATTTACCATACCTATATTGAGATAGTTTTGGGACCAGTAAAAAGTTTCAAAACAACTGACAGTATGTAAATGAATCCACTGTATGTACGTTGTTAGCATTTTCCGACAATCATAAGCAGTGATGATCAACTCTAAATATATCATTTCGTTTGAAGAATTATTTGTCTCTCACATGTAAGATCTCCATCTGAAAAGCAGGCAACTGAAACAAACACATTATTCAGGCAGCCGTTTTGTCAAAAGAAATTCAGTTTGTTTTGTCACTCAGATCCAACGCTGAATGAAGCTGAGGGCAGTACTGAAGGTTCTGAGAGCAGGATGAGTCCCTTTGAAAGACATCATAAGAGACCCTGCTTCTGCACTGAAGCCTTCTTCCTGCAGTTGTTTTGCTATTTCCTCTACATCCCAATGTCCCTCTTCCTGGTTGGCCAGTAAGTGGTTGACAAGGTGAGGGTAGAACACAGTGGACACGCATTTTACCACTAATTTCGCATTCAGGAGCAAGGAAAGAATTTCAGAGTCACAACTGGAATCATCAATCTACAAAGAAAGAAAAATACACAATAATGAACACTGAGTTATTAGTTACCTCCATAGATTTTTTTTTAAGGCTCGAATGGACCATGACCATTATAATTATCAACCATGACCTCCTTCCATGCGAAGCAGTAATGGTAGGATGTTCTGCACAGCTTAATAATAACGGTGATACACAATCTGCACACCAAGGCAAACCTTTAGCAATCATAATTCATTTCATTAATGAAACTTCACAAGTCTAACAATTTCAAACTAAGGAACAAAGAAATTAAACAAAAGGTAGTGGAGAGCTTGGACTAGATTCCCGGTATCCTCTCAATATACTAAAACACTCCCTTTCTATTTTCACATTAATATAAAGATTAACATAGATTGGTATAGGAGATCATAAAGTAAATTATATTTTCTGACACACTGGTTAACAGAATTCAGTGTGCACCATATAGGCAAGTATCTCAACAGAGCTCAGGGCCACATTGTCAAGTGCTCAGAACCCGTAATCTAAAGCTTCAGGAAGGACATTTCTTGGTTATATCCCAATTCCTTATTTTATCACAATTTCACTTTCATTTCTCAGACAAAAGGGGGAATTACCAGCTCTGTGCCTTTGTCTTAAAAATTAATCTACCTCCGGTCCAATGACCTAGCAAACCAAACCTAGTGGCTTAGACATTGTTTCTCACACCACAGTGTCTACATTGAGATGTTCACTCCATATGCAGAGGAGCAAGAAGAGTTCAAAAGAAGCCTATGATGGATCCTGCTGCTGTTGAAGTCAATGGGAGAACTGCCATTGACTTCAACAGGGATGAGACTGAGCCCTAACTGAAAAATGACACAAATTATTTTAGAGTAAAGAATCTTATTATCTTTAGATTCTTTCAGCCTTGTGAAAGTAAATATCTCTCCCTTGTGAAAGAGATAATGGGAGAAGTCAGCACGATGCTTTATCTTTATGTACGATATAGAAAAATGTGCTAGAATAATTTGTTGCTCCTTTTAAAAAGTAAGACACTTTTCCCCAGCTCTTTTTCTTTTTTTTAAAAAACACAAGAGACAAAATATGAAGCATGTCAGCATGCCAAGAATGTTCATTTGATGAACCATACTCCTTAGATAACAAATTCCAGATACAATTACCGTCTTTCTTTCTCTGAATTTGTATTAAAAGTTTTCTCTTTATTTTTATTATTATTATTATTTGTTTATTTAATAACTTCCTTTAGGGACTTTAGCGACTTTTGGAGAGGAAATGAAGGATTTTTTCAAGGTCAACCTAACTTACTTTAAGAGTGAACTTCAGAAGTTTATCAAGGGAATTGTAGATGATATTACAAATAATGGTATATAGCCCATCTGTGACTACTATTAGCAAATAACTCCAATGGGCAAAGATAGGCCACCAGAGGGGAGGCTCTAAGGTACAACAAAGAATTCTTTCCCAGGTGTCTGGTTGGCAGGTCTAACTGACTGCCATATCTGAGGTTGGGAAGGAATTTTCCCCCAGGTCAGAATGGCAGAGACCCTCGGGGTTTTTCATCTTCCTGTCAAGTACGTGGCATGGATCACTTGTTGGTTTGAACTAAAATGGTGGATTCTCTGTAACTTGATAGGGGACTTCTCAGCTCGAGGTTATGGGCTTACTACAGGAGTGTGTGGGTAAGGTTCTGTGGCCTACAATGTGCAGGAGATCAGACTAGAAGACCATGATAGTCTCTTCTGGCCTTAAAGTCTGTAAGTTACAACTCTCCCAAGCTGCATTTCCCTTTTACTTCATTTAAATATGTTTTACTTCTCATTGACATCTTTAAAATATGTTTCTTGATTAAGCATTTTTTAAAAGTTCTTGGCACATTACCAGTCTGTTGCATGAAAGTATCTCTAGGGATACAAAGCTAATTATTTTAATGTACAGTAGTTCTCTCTTTGTAGAAAAAAAAATTCTAAGAATGCTAAAAAATTCAAGGAAGTTACTGTCATGGGTTACACCTAGAGTTTAGCTTTGTACTGTGTGGCTCAGAATACTGAGGAACCCACGTCAGCTTGGGGATGTGGAAAGATGATTAGTTTCCAGGTTTTAAAGACATTTTTGGCTGTTTAAAACAATCTCCTATACAGCCTCTTCTTATGGCATGCTGTATAGACACTACTCTGTTACCCAAACAGTCAAACTTTTAAGGGCAGAAGGGCTTGTGCTGTCCAGTCACTGTTCGATTCTTGGTTTGAAGGTACGAGTAGGAGCTAGCCTTACACCAGTACTTCAGTGTTTGATTTTATGGATTACATGAAGCAAAGAGTAACTACATTAACAAGGTAAACCAGAAATCCAATTGTACAATGAATGCTAGGCAGGATTTAAATTAGTTTTTAGGCCATTTTTCTGTTTCATTTTGGCCTTTACATTCAAATGTACTGTAAGTTGGTGCAATTCACTAGCATTTTAGGAATAAAAGAGACAAGCATTAAAAATAAAAATAAAAAAATAAAATATCTTCTTCTGCATAAGATTTAACAAAACTGAAAACAAATATAAAATCAAGATGCACATTACATACATACAAAGCACACATACACATACTTGTATGCATGACCTGTGTATACAAATATCAAGGAGAGACATTCCAAGACATACAAATAGGAGTACAGAAGCCTGAAAACACACACAAAGAAACCATGATGAACCTATACATACAAGAAAAATACAGAACAGTCTCTCAGTGGTGGCTGACCTGCAAATTCCAGCAGGTCAAACTGCTACAAACAGTCCCTGCAGGGAAAAAACAAAAACAAACAACCCTTGTTTTACTTTCTAACTTCTTTGAGGCTTGCAGTGTAGTTGTACCTATGTTGGTCCAAGGACATTAGATAGTTAAGGTGGGTGAGGTAATATCTCTTATTGGACAAACTTCTGTTGGTGAAAGAGAAAAGCTTTCGAGCTACACAGAACCCTTCTTCAGCACTGAGCTAGACTTAGAACAGTGCTGTGTAGCTCAGAAGCGTGTCTCTTTCAGCAACAGAAGTTGGCCCAATAAAAGATATTACATCATCCACCTTGTGTCTTCTTCAGGGCTGTAAGAAGGTCAGAAAAGGTCTGTGTTACATTTTTGTCTATAGGCAATGAGCCAAAGATCCAGGTTTGGGCCCACTACCTGTGAAAAAGTGACACATGGCTTGCAGGGCTCTCTCCCTCCTTTTATACGAAGCTTTATTGGGGGGAAGTGCAGAGCAGCATCTGACAAAAACTGAATGCAAAAAATGTTTTACTTATGGAAGCCAGCACCTGACATGCTTTACCAAATTTGCAACCCTTATGATAATGCTGTAGTGTTTTAGAACATAAATTCACATGAAAACAAGTGCAATCAGTACAGGGGCAGACAATGAATACAAAGAAAGTTACGTGCACATGCGAGCACACGCAAATACAAAGCAGCCATTTATTTATATCTTTACATACCATTGATACACGGATTAACAATTATTGCAGAAAAAACAAAACCAGATACCATGACAAGCCTCTGTTCACAGACATGCACATACACATTACAGACATGCAAAGCATAAATTATTATTTACAATTCGTATTATCATAGCATAGAGGAGCCCAGGCCATGACCTCATTGTGCTAGACACTGTACACACACAAAACAAAAAGACTGTCCCTGCCCCAAAGACCTTACCATTTAGGCATGAGACAAATACTCCACATACAATACACACAGACATCTTAGACATTTATATTGTCAAAATTGTATGGACACATATACACATGAAAAATACCCACAAAACTCACATAAAGCAATCACATAGTCTTGCCAATGCCTTTCAGACAACTACCAAAATACACCTACCACCCCACATTGATGATATCCTGTATGTGTTCCGAACAACTACAATCCATACTCAATGGGGACCCCATCCTGAAAGAAATTTTCCTGAACCCCCTCTTCTGGCCTTCAAACAACTCCCTAACCTCTCCAAGCTCATCATCAGAACCAAGCGCTTCACAGACCATGACACACCATCTCAAAGCAGTAACAGACCCTGCCAGAACAACAGATGCAAATCCTGCAGATATATCTCCACTGCTACAATGATCAACACTCTTCAAATACAGTAGAACCTCAGAGTTATGAACATCAGAGTTACTAACTGACCAGACAACCACACACCTTATTTGGAACCAGAAGTACACGATCTGGCAGCCACAGAGGGGGAAAAAAAACAAACCAAAAAAACCCAAATACAGTATAGTGCTGTATTAAACATAAGCTACTACAAAGAAAAAAAGGGAAAACAGTATTTTTCTTCTGCATAGTAGTGTTTCAAAGCTGTATTAAGTTAATGTTCAGTTGTAAACTATTGAAAGAACAACCATGTTTTGTTTAGAGTTACGAATGAACATTTCAGAGTTATGAACAACCTCCATTCCCGATGTGTTCGTAACGTTGAGGTTCTACTGTACACCTTTCAAGATCCCTGGTTCCTACACACAACTATCACAGCATGTGGTAACCTCATCCAGTGCACTAAATACCGCAACTGCAACCATGTGGGTGAAACCAGACAATCATTATGCTCTTGAATAAACCTGCACAGGAAAATGATAAAAGACAAAAACATCACATCATTTGTGGGTGAACACTGTTCACAAAGCGATCACTCTATATCTGACCTATCAGTCCCCATCCTCAAAGGACATGAACAACACTTTCAAAAGATGAGCCTGGGAGCTTAAATTCATAACTTTGCTAGAAACTAAAAATCAAGGACTGAATAGACACACAGGATTTATGGTTTATAACAATGATCTATAACCCACTAACAAACCGCTTTTCCCTCAAACTGCTCTCCATACTCCCTATGACTGGAGGGGTGTTAATGGGACACTTCACCTTTAATAATCCCTTGAAACATGTTAACTACTTATGTTAAACAATCTGTACTACCTTGTATTTAGTAATGACACTAAGTTAGGCCATGTCTACACTATTACTTATTTCGGCAAAACTTTAGTCACTGAGGAGTGTGAAAAAACCATGCCCGTGAGTGACATAAATTTTGCCAGCATAAGTGCTTGTGTGCACTGCGCTGTGTTGGCAGGAAATGCTCTCCTGCCGACATAATGACTGCTGCTTGTTAAACTCTCTCATTGGCAAAATGCGGCTACATGAATTCTCTCAAAGCGGCACAGCTGCATCTATACAGATGTACTGCTTTAAGCTTGTAGATGTAGATATGGACTTAGTTTCCCAGACCTGAAGAAGATCTCTGTGTAAGCTCAAAAGCTTGTCTCTCTCACCAGCAGAAGCTGGTCCAATAAAAGATATTACCTCATCCGCCTTATCTCTAAAATATCCTGGGATCAAATGGCTACAACAACACTGCATATAACCACTAAAACACACACAGATTTACCCTTTTTCTGGGTAGAGATCAAGTGTAATATCTCAGTATTGAATTATTTGTGGCTAAAGCAATTATTTTTCCAAACAAAGCTATGTTGTATTCTTTTATTTAACAGATATAAACTGATTTGGTGAATACTTAAATAGCAAAATAACAATAACTGTAAGAAAGACGTAAAATGCAGGTTTAAAATAAGCAGCTTTTAGCCATCGCTTTGGGAGACTGTATACAGTGAAAAATAGCCTTTATATACCACTTTATAGCTTCGAAGTGCTGTATAAACATTAGCTAGTGCACACAATACCACGTGAGAAAATTCAGTAGTATTAACCTCAGTCCCTAGCATGCAAAACCAAGATTCAGTGTAACCAACTCAAGGGCACAATGAATATAAAATACCTAAGTAGATTACATATCAACAATAATTTTAGACTAACTAGAAACAAAATATTTTCCAGTCCCTTTTTCAATTTAGGTCCTTTAAGTACTTTTTGCTGATTTCATAGACCTTCAATCCATGGCTGCTTTAACAGTATATATACAAACAGTCCATGGTATTACTGTATTATTAAAAGAAAATAATCAGTCTTATTCTTTGCATGATGACATAAGAAAGAAGACAACACTGGAAGCCTTCTCAGAAACAAGCAACTCTTAAAGACAAGCTCTGAATCCTACTGGCAATTCATAAACTACTTACCTGGCTATCCTAAGATAAAGTTTTTTAAATTATTCATACATGATATTCGCTGCGTTGGGGTTGTGTTGCCTAGCTATTTCTGGTGTGTGAAGGATGGAACTGGTAGTTTGCAAAGATTACACAGTAAAGGTAATACACAGCCTGCAGTTTCAGAAAAGCTTAAAAACCCTGGTTGTTTTATTATTGGCAAAGGCTGTACAAATCCTAGTATCAGCACTTCAGCATCATCCTTTTCACTGTAAACATCCATAAAACTGTCCGTATCATACAACAAATGGCTAAATAATACATCGCACCAGCAAATGAGTGCTATATTTTTCTCACAGCCATGTTTGTGAGCTGTGCTAACAGTATGTCAGGGAATCTATGATTTCACTTTGCCAGATGGTATTTGTCCTTTCACTGTTTAATGTAAAAGGGAATTGGCCTTCTGCAACCAATCTGAAAACTAAGCACAGACAATTTGCTGACTACATTCGTGGTTCGTTATTAAAAATATTCAAGGGACCAAATAGCCTAAGCTTAGCCAGTTCATTAGGCAAAATCAAAATAGCACAACACAAAGCAATCTTGCATTCACTTTTGACAACAGGTCTACTTAAAAAAACATGCATTTGAGATTATCTATATTAATAGTAGACCTTTTTAGAAGCTAGGGTACATTCTGTACAACACGCAAGCTTTAATATACCAGTCCATACCAGCTTCTTATGTCGTTTTTCTGTGCTATCCTGTACCTTTCTCTTATCTTTGTTTTAACCTCCACATTCCAGGTTTCAGTAGAGGCATTCGCTAACTGTACCAGGACATAGTATTCATACTATGATAGATTTTGTATTTGTTCAAAAGCAGAGTTTAGCTACTGTGTTACAGGTTAGACCTTAACATAAGTGAAAAGTATTTTGGGAAAAGCGCAATACAGTTTGCAACTGTATCACTTACTATGCTGTCTACAATATTAATGTCATGACCCTAATACATATTATATACCTTGGCTAACATAATCTATTACTAAAAGTGCGACCTAATGTAATGATGAGAGTTAAAAAATAACTAGCATGAGGCTGGCTTTCTGGAGTGAAACAAAACCGCTTCTGAAGGCTACAAGAATTAAACAGAATAATAGTAGCTTCTTCAGTATTATTTGATTTTCAAATATTACTTAGAATCTCATAAATTCAACCTTTCAGGGAATGGTCAAACTGTACTCCAGCTGCAGTGAAGTCAATAGTAAAACTCCCATTGACTTCAATGTGTGAAAGAAATAGGCCTATATATAAGAGGGCTACTGTATAAACTTCAATTTTCTTCAGTGAATATAAGTATAAAGAAGTATTATATTCTCTTAAGTGGGACTTCAATTAACAGGATCTAAGACAACTCTGTCTCCTGGCCTTGCTGCTGACAGCAAGCTGACTCTTTATCCAGTCAAGCCACAAACCACTGATTCGCAAATCCGTGCTGGCAAACAGCCCTGAAGAATACTTTAAGAAATGATGAGAGGATGAAATATGAGAAGTATATGTGGATGATGGACAGTGACAATTCTTGCAAATCACGTCTGGAATGGGTGGAAAGACGAAGGAATTTCTGTTCCATCCGATTCAGCTCAAAGGAGTGGAGTCTGAAGCTGCATCCATGAAGTAACCTCCCATTAATCCCATGCTTTTTATAGTGCTGGAAGTATAACTGGTTTGCGGTTTAGTGACAGATTTGGTCATAGAACCACTAGTAAAACGGGGCATGACTTTCCAAGGTACCCCACCCTTTACCCAGCCTTGACCACATTATCACAGTACGAGACCTGTGATTCCCTGATTTACTCAGAAGGTCTCTGGGGAAGTGCAATGGGATGGAACAAGATAAAATTGCAACTGTAAAAATCAAAGAAAACACAGAAGCTGATGTGAGCCTCTCAGGCCACCACAACTTTAAGGAAGGCCAGGGCCCCTGCTTTCCCTAGACTAAACTGAAGGAAAGAGGAGAACAAGGCTCCACAGGCTACCCCAGTTTCACTAACTCAGTGCCAGAGGATGTCTACCAGCCGATGTGAAGTTCTGACCAGAGACATTTCCTGGTCCCATGAATGGCAGTCTTTACTCTGATGCTGTGAAGAGCAACACTAGCTGAAGAGTTAAATCTTTTTCTTTCTAAGTAATCTTTTTCTTTTTTTATAGTGGTGATTGTCATGCGGACTGGATTGGGAGTGGGTGGGGCATTTGTGTTATTTGACATTAATATGTCAAAATCATAATGATTTTCTAATTGCAGCTTCTCATCATGTCCTAGCACATAACCCTGCAATTTCTATCCCATGAAAGCATTATAAGGCTGAGGGAAACTGAGGGGTATATAATTACAAGGAGGCCTTATGTGCACTGGATTCTGCATCATTCTGTTATAGAGACTCTTGCTAATAAACTGAGGCACATACAGAGCAAGTAAATATGTATTTCTCCTTCGAGTGATTGCTCATATGCATTCCACTTAGGTGTGTGCGCGCCCTCGTGCACGGTCTCCGGAGAACTTTTTCCCTAGCAGCCCCCTGTAGGGGCTGGTCTCGGCACCCCCTGGAGTGCCGCCCTCATGCGGTACATAGGGCGCTGCTGGCCCCTCCCCTCCTCAGTTCCTTCTTTCCGCCCGTGACGGTCGTCGGGAACAACTCTTGCTCCTTGCAAGTCTTTCTTCCCTAATGTAAGTAGTAGATAGCAGTTCACCCTGAACTAAGTTAGTTTCCAGTTAGATAAGGACCTTTAGTTAGAGCAGGAAAGGGCCTTAGGGCTCTGGGCGACCCGGCTATGCCGGGATCGCTGGGATTCAAACCCTGTGCTGGCTGCGGGAAGGCACGTCCCGGCCACCTGGGTTTAAGACACACCCTGCCCGCCCCCCCAAATCGGGAGCGTGGGGGGGAGGGGAAGCGGCACCGTCGGGCCGTTCCCTGCCGGTGCCAGGCTTGACTCGGCACCGAGCAGCATCCCTGGTGCCGAGGAGGAAGAGCAGCGCGTGGAGCGCGGACACTCCCCTGCACCGTGGGCACGGGCAGGGTCGAGGGCGGGGATGCACCAGCCACGGCCTGTCGAGCCCTCTCCGGAGCTTGCATCCCCATGCAGGGTGCCAATCCTGACTCCTGGAGTGGGAGAGTGCCCCTGCCAACGCCGTCATCACCGGAGGCTTTGGGGCAGCAGAGCTTGTCGGCCTGCTTATGCCCCCCTGTACTCCCCCCTCCGCCTAGGGAGAAGGGGCTGGTGCCCCGGGGCAAGCCCGCGTTGGGTCCCCCCGAAGAGCAGTGGAGACCCCCGGTATGGGGAAGCGATCTCCCATTGGACGGCAACGGGGGTGAGCAAGACGCTCCCCCAGGACGGACCCGGCACCGAGTGGTCGCCAGCAGGACCTCGGTTGCCGTGGAGCACCCGGAGCTGAGGGAAAGTCCTCGGCACCGAGGAGAGGACTCGGCCACCAGGAGACTCCCGGTCGCTGTTGAAAGGTCTCGGCACCGAAGGGTTGGCACTGACAGGACCCGGTGCCGTGCCCCCCTCCTCCCCCAGCACCGAGGCGCAGCATGGGACCTGGTGCCTGCAGGGCTCAGCGCTGGAGGATCCGTCCCCGCTCTAAGGTGCAGCGCGAGACCCGGTGCCGTTGCTGGTCTCGGCACTGAAGGGTCCGCCCCTTCTTGAGGCACAGTGCGGGACCCGGTGCAGCTGCAGGACGTGGAGCTGCAGGGTCGCCCCTCCTCTGAGGCGGGGCGCGGGACCCGGTGCAGCTAGAGGTCTTGGAGGGTCATCCCTCCCCTGGCACCGAGACCCAGCGCGGGTCCCAGTGCCGCTGCACCAGAAGCAGCGGTCTGGGGTTCCCTCCGGGTACCGCGGGGCGACACCCGGTGCCGCCAGAGCTCTCAGCCCCAGGGGGGGCCGCCTCCACTCTGGGGCACAGCGTGGGACTCGGTGCCGCTCCACTGTGGACGGCGCTGCAGGGTTCCCTTCCCCGGCATCGAGAGGCAGCATCGGGGCAGGGGCCGCCGCAGCCTTCGACGCTAGGGGGTCCGCCCCTCGCTGGAGTGCGGAGCGAGACCCGGTGCCGCAGCAGGACCTGGCACTGAAGGGTTGGGTGTCTCTCCCCTCCCTCCTTCACCCCCGCCCCCCGAGGCGTGGTGCGGGTCCCAGTGCCACTCCGCTGAAGGTGCGGTGCGGGTCCCCTCCTCCCGCTGCCAAGAGGTGACATGGGGGCAGGGGCCACCATGCCGCCCTGCACTGGGGGGGTCCACCCCCGTGTGGAGGCGTGGTGTGGCCCCAGTGCCGAGTGACAGCTTGGAGTGTAAAAAAAAAAGAGAAGCCGGCAGCAGCAGCTGCAAGGCAAAAAAAAAAAAAAAAAACCAGGAGAAGGCGGGCCCCCACACCTGTGCCTCTGCGGGGCTCAGCACAGAAGGGTCTCCCCCCCCACCCCACCCCCCGCTCTGGGGCGGGAGTGGGGCCTGGGGGCGCCGGGGGGGTCCCGCCTCAGCAACGTGGGTCCACCTGCACAGAGGTGGTGCGGACCCCGGTTGCTAGGCAGAGACCACAGCCAAGGGTGCTCGTGGCAGGCTCAGCACCGCGGGGATCGGGGCAGCACCGGACCCGATCACCAGGGGGTGAGCGACACTGCGGAGCCCTCGGTGCCAAGGCAGCACGTCAGTGCCAGGAGCTCCCCAGAGCACGTCTCTCATCCACACCGCTTGGGGCGGGGGAGGCGGTCCTTGTCCTCCACGCTGTGGGAGGCGGGGGAACAGCCCCTGGCAAGGCGCGGCACCCGCAATGCGTGACAGCCAGGGCCCACAGGTGTGGTGGCTCAGGATCCCACAACGGGGGGCACGGCTGGCCTGCGTTGGCCCCAGAGGCAATGGCAGCCTTGTTGGCCCCCATGCCCATCCAGTTGGGACTGGGGCTGCCCATCTCGTGCAGCGGGGGTGCGGTCTGCACTCCTGGCACAGGTCGGGGCAGGGTCTCTGTTCCTTGGCTAGGGAGTCAGATCCCACTGTGGTGCACTCCTTTGGTGTGCAGGGAGCTCCCACGGGATGTCCATGGCAGTCCCCTTCCTCCTGCCCAGGAGGGGCAGTCTTCTGGGATTCCGTGGCGCCACCGGAAGGTTTCGGGTGCACTGGGTGCTGCTCAGGAGGGTGACCTCTCACTGGAGGCCGAGGTTGCCTGCTTCAGTGGGCTGGCGGTGGCAGCTCTAGTGTGGGTGGCCCTACGGGTCCATGATTGGACTCTTGAGGCACTGAGGCCCTATGGAACCCCCCCCCATTCATCGCCTCTACATCAAAGATGGCAGGGGGGAAGTGTTATCTCTCGGCCAGAAGGCCCGGGCTGTTGATTACTCAAGACCCGGCCCTTGGATTCAGGGTGCTGTGTCCCGGCTCATTGTCCGCGGCAGCCCTGTAGGTCAGATTTGCCAACCATCAGCCCTCTGGGGTGGATACGGATTTCACTGTAAAATGACCTCAGGCGGTCTACTAAGACCCTGCCACTGGGTCTAAGACTTCACCACTGTCCTGGATGGGCGATTCGTGGTGCTGGGGCAGCACCCTAGACATTCAGGAATGCTGCTGGTTCAGCAGCTAAGACCATAGCCGCCGCCATTGCCACGACGAGGCATTCATAGCTGCAATCCTTGGGCCTGTCCCAGGAGAGACAGTGATCGTTCAGGGCTTCCCCTACGATGGGTTGGTCTCCCTCTCTGATCGGACCACTGTGAAGCTCCATGGTCTGAGGGACTCCGGGACCGCACTTGGCTCTCCGAGGCTCTACATGCCAAGGCCTTCTAACCCTTTACATGTAGGGACAGGAATGGGGGCTTCTGGCTGCTCCTAGTTCATATCTACCTGTGACCAGCAGACGCAGAGTCGTGGTGGCCGCCCACCTGAGACATAGCGTACACAGATATTCCCTTGCCGGGTTGCCTGGACGGCCTGGGCCAGATCCCGGTCCTGAGTGTGGGAGACCGTGGCCTCCGCTCTTACTCCTGCTCCACGTGCATCAGGCTGGCATTACTCATTGGCGAGCGCTTCCCAGGCCTGAGCTTTCCCGCCCCAGCCGAATTCCGAGGCTATGGTCCATACCATCTCCCAGCTGCACCAATGTCCACAACAGCATCTAGGACACTGCCTGCAGTTATTAGGTTCCATGGTGGCTTGCACATGTGTAGCAACTCTGGGCCGCCGGAGACTCAGATTGCTTCAGGGGTAGGTGGCCTCGATATAGGCACCAAACAGCCACCCAATAGATTCCCTACCCATGCGAGCCTCCCTGCACTGGTGAAGGTCTTGCGTGGCGTCCCGTTCAGCTGGTTCCGTCGGTTAGGGTACAGGTGCCGGCACATCAGCGCAAAGGAGGGGAGAAGCACACTCCCCGATCCTCTGCAAGAAAGCTCCCCGTCCGTTGGTTTTCACAGCGAGGCACGATCTCCGCTTACCTGCCTCACCTCCCGGGGGTCAGGAGCGACAAGGTGGATTGCCTCAGCAGGTTGTCTTTTCCCCACTGTGACGGGCCATGGCATCCATAGGTCATGCCTATATTTCCCCCCAAAGTGGGGTATTTTCCAACTGGGCCTTGTCGCGTTGGTCTGGGACACAAAGTGTCCAATGTTCTCCTCGACCCAGGATAGCGAGACTGGGTCGATTCCAAAGCACTCCTCATCGACTAAACGGGTACTCTCAGGTACGCGTCTCCTCCCACTCTGACCTGACCCGGTGTCCGGCTGTGCAGATAAGGTAAGTCGGGGCGGACGTCTTACTGATTGCTCCAGCCTAATCAACACGGGACTGGTTCAGCATGATGCTGGACTGTCCGGTCGCCCCAACAGGTAACTCCCCCAGGACCTGGGGTACCTGCTGCACCCGGACCTGCTGACAGAAGGAGGGAGCCCTGCTTGGTGCAGGCCCAGCGAGCCCTGCTTGGCAGCAGGAACCCTCCGCACAGGTTGCGTATCGGGTTAAGTAAATACGGTCCACCTCGTGGACAGAGTTCTGGGGCAGCCTGCCAAGACTCTTGCTGACACAGGCAATCCTGGAGTTCTGCTCCAGCTAAAGCCCAACGCCTAGTCCTGGCCTCATTGAAGATTCACGGGTTGCGCGTCTTGGCCTCCCTTCAGCTGCTCCCCCAGATCAGCTACTTGCCTCAACAGGGCAGTGAGTTTTATCTGCAGACACGCAACCCGGTGCCTCGTCGGGATCTCGACCTGGCCTTCTCGAGATGCTTGGGACCCCCTTTTTTGAACTCACGTCTCTATGCTCTGGCTCATGCTTTCACAGAAGATAGCCCCCCCGGTGGCTACCACTTTGGCAAGAAGCTTCTCCGGCGCTAAGGCCGGGACCTTGGAGCCTCCTTATACAATAGTCTATAAGGACAAGGTCCAACTTCGCCAATATCTGGCCTCTCTACCCAGGATGGGTTCCCATCTTTCGTTGTAATCAAGATAAATTTCCTTCCCAAGTTTTTTCCAAACCACATGGCGGGGAGGAAGTGAGATCGCATTCGCTGAAATGTAATGAGCCCTATCCCTTTGTGTTGGGCTTACGCAGCTGTTCCAGGAAGCGAACCTCTGGTTACAGCGGTAATCCAGGTGGAAAGGTCACCAGCGTGTCTCCCCGCGGACCACTCCATGCATCAAGTACCGCTCTGTGCTGCTGAGAAGCACCACTTTCAGAGGTCATCACAGTGCCCTCAACCAGTGCCCGGGCCACACCTGTAGTGGGCACCTTTGCACAACGTCTGCAAAGCCACCGCCGGGTCGCCAGTGCACACTTTCATGTCGCACTACGCCGGCAGACAAGGGAGGGCACAAGTTTCGGCAGAGCCGTGCTGCGGGCAGCTCACCTGTAACTCCTACCCACCTCCAGGTATGGTTCGTTAATCACCTAAGTGGAATGCATATGAGCAATCACTCGAAGGAGAAAACATAGTTACTTACCAGTAACTGTTGTTCTTTGAGATGTGTTGCTCATATCCATTCCACACCCACTCTCCGTCCCCGCTGTCGGAGTCGGCAGAAAGAAGGGACTGAGGAGGGGAGGGGCCAGCAGCGCCCTATGTACCGCTGCATGAGGGCGGCACTCCAGGGGGCGCCGAGACCGGCCCCTACAGGGGGCTGCTAGGGAAAAAGTTCTCCGGAGACCGTGCACGAGGGCGCGCGCACACCTAAGTGGAATGGATATGAGCAACACATCTCGAAGAACAACAGTTACTGGTAAGTAACTATGTTTTTCTCAATTACATCAATAGGTTTTATATCTTTGAAATGAAGATTACAGGGTTTTTAAAAAATATTTTTTAGTGATTTTAACAAAATCAAGTCAGTCATTTTCTATGAATGAGTTCATAGATTATAAGCATTTCACTATGTAGAAAAGGGCTACGGAGGTGGTATTTATAGCCAGAATAGGTTTTTGGTTGGATTTTGCTTGGAAATCTTACAAGGATATTGTTGCTAAAATCTTATTAACTAACCCTGGAAAACTTTAGCTACCTTTAAATATGAACTCTAAGTGGATTTAAACCAAAAATGGATTGCAAGTACGAAGAGACTGAGCTGAAAATGACAAGGATGGGGGAAGTCTGGATATACATTTTTGATTCTCAACCAACCTTTTTCCTCACAAAACCAAATTTGAACATGTTCAGGTTCATGGTTCTGGTTTTTGTCGATTTCTAGGTTTACCTTATGTTACAACAAAGAAAGTTAAACAAAAATGATATGCTGAGAAAATTAATCTTGGGACATGGTGATAAAGCTTCTTCTAGTATGCCAATCTCATGAGTTTGCCAGATTAAGAGTTTACCAGAACTCCTTGATTACATTTTTGCTTTGTATCACATTGCTGCTTATCTGCTTTTCAGATATATACATATAATTGACAGACAAACGCTTATTTTGGGGCTGGCAAAAAGAGTTAAGCATTAAGATACATAAAATATGCCACCATCCCAAATTCTCAATAGGAATTAAACAAACAGAATTTGGTGGTTTAGAGGAATTATGGATGCGTTGGTTGCAATGATATAGTTTAGGCTGCACTGAAATTTGCACTTAGAGTGAGATTAAATCCCTCTGTTGTGTATGAAAAATGTGTATCAGCATCAACAAGATTGAATTTGCAGGAGTGTTAGAAGTAAATCTGTTAATATAAATTAGACTATTTGCAAAGCCCCGTCACAGGAATACTCAATCCCACCATGTATATGGAAAAGTCTACAGCAGGGGGCATTGCCAAGCATTATGCAGTATTATAGTTTAAGTCTTAAAAGAACTGGAACATGAAGACATACAAAAACGTGATTTCTATAATACAGTAGTTTCCTGTTCCACCACTTTGACTTACAACTGGGTAGCCAGATAATGAAAACTAACAGTGTTTGTGGGGTTTTAAAAAAAAATCACCTTGAGCGTACACAGGATCTTATCAGCTCTATCATATTATACACTGCAGATAAAAGAACTTTAGAAAATCTTAATAATGCTAAGACATTCAAGAGACTATTTCCTATATGAAGATAAAAGAGCTATTTTATTACCTGAAACTATGAAGGATGGTTAATTCAACTACTCATACCTTAGCAACAGCTGTTATCTGCTCCAGTGCTAATGCATGAAGGTCTTGGTCTTCGCTTTCTACTAGCAGTTTCAGGGATGGCAGCAGGAGGGACTGGTTAAGCAGCAGCAAACATAATTCCTTTGTACACTGAAAACAACAGGAATCCCAGACTGTCAGATCTCAGAAGACACTTGGTAACGTTACTCACAAAAAAGTTTATGAAAATCTTGTGTCAAGTGCAAAATGGAAATCAAACTTTTAAAACAAATGAATTTCCCAGTTGAAATAAGCCTGACTGCAAACTTGAAAGCATAAATTAAAATAGGAGACAGTACAGGGTTGTAACTGGAATGTTTGTAATACTAGGGACAAGGAAAGTACTGAATACTTATTACAACCCACACAGAGTTTTACTGAACGCAGAATGGAGCAATCACTGCTCTCTGCGGGACTAATATTTTTGCTGTGCTCACTGAAACACTGCAAACTATAAGAAGTAAGGTAACACATCTGTGACATTTCTGCAACTCAGTTATACAGTCATAAAGGTGGAATAAAATAAAGAAGGAACAGAATAGCTCCTCATGTCAGAGTTCAGCACCATAAAGCAGACCCAAAAAACTTGTCAAATGTCTTTTACAGAGCTCTGATTCAGTTTATTATTTTCTCCATTTCCATGAGTTCCCATGTTTTATTAACCAGCAATAGTAAAAATGTCTTTGTCTCGTCTACACTAGCATACCATCACCACAGCTGCAATGAGGAAAGCGTTTACAGACACAAAACACAGTAAACAAGGTTTACTAGCACAACACCTTCACCAGTTGCATGCACTGCAGTTCAGCAGACAAAAACTGAGAACCTCATATACTTTGCTAGCAACTAAACTTCTCCCCAGGATATCAAGTAATATGCATTATTGCAACTAGGTAGAGGTTGATGAGACTGTTAAGAAAACAAAAGGTTTGTAATAAACCGAGATTTTGTCTTTTGTTGCAAAAGAATAGATAGGAATGTGTCATGGCTGCTTACAAAGTTAAGCAATGGGTAAGTCTGCAGTTGACAAGCTTTGCTTTTATTGAGAATTAGAATGACAGGAACAGGCGAAGAGCAGTATTGAAAGGACTACAACAGGTCAGGCAAAATTAAAAATATTAAACTCATTAAGCCTTGATTTTCTACTTCATTTCTGCCAAACAGTAACATTCCAAGCACATTACAGAATGCAAACTTGGCAATTTATGATTCTAAAAGTCCTTCTGTGTCTGGAAAGCACAATTTATCACCATGGATACACCTTTATGAAAGAAAAATAAATTTTGAGGGTTGCAGGATGCACAACCTGAGTGTAACAGCAATTTTATAGTGCTGGTAACATTTTATATCTGAAAACCCATCAAAACCATAAGTGAAGAAGCAGTACCATAGGGAGCAGCACATAACTATAAAAATGCTTTCAAAAGAATCCAAAAATCACATTTTTGTACCTCAAGGTGGTGGAAGGAAAAAAGGGAAGGGAGATGATTTAAGCGCACTGTTAAATATAATTAGGTACAGTGAACATTTCTAAAGCCAATGAGTAGGAAAACCAAAAGGTGCTTTTAAAACACTGCTAAATCACAATTTGTTTTCTCTCTGAAGTAATTTAAAATAATACAGAAAAATGAAGTTAATGTAGATATTAACATTACAATATTTGCAACAAATAGAGTTCAGTTCAAACAGGTATTTTAGCCCTTCTATGGAAATGTTTCTTATTAACTTGCATCATTTGCAAAATTTTACTTAGAACACCACATAGTGCTGAGAAGACTGACAAATAAGCCCCAATAATTCCTTATAGACTGTCTTTAATGTAAATCCATATTTAGTATCTTAATAATCAGGAGCATTAATATTGATACAGATATATTAAATAGTACCATTTTAAAATTAGTTTATGTATTCGAGACAGAAGTAATAACTATCCTTAAAAATTAAAGCTCCAATTCAGCAAAGCACTAAAGCAACTGCTTAATGTTAAGTCCATCCTTATATCCCAATGGGACTACCCAAGTGCTTTAAGTTAAACATGTACTTCAGTCCTTGGCTGAAGTGGTTTGTAAAGCAACTTATACTACATTATGTAATGGCTATATCTAACCTGGAACGTTTTATGTTAAAGACAC
>ML675606.1:4606898-4648975 GCA_007922155.1 Mesoclemmys tuberculata
TTTTTTAAAACATAGCTCAGGAATATCCATATACATTTTATGATAATTTGGATAAGAAGATTGCTTTTGAACCACTGACCTTGCATTCTGAGGTTTAGCCCAGAGCAAACACAGTTGAAATACAAAATGAAAACAGACTCAACCTTAGCTGGATTTCTGAAGATAGTGTTAGTGCCATATTTGATTAACAGCTACAACCTGCCATTACTAGGCCTTCAAAGTCTAGTAATATGCTCTGGGAGTAACTGTTTCCATCAGTGAAAGGCAGCACCATTTTTAACCCAGTTGGCCGATATGATTAGTGTTGTACTGTATATACAGTGGTGCAGAGAGAAGGGAAAATCACTTGGTCAATTTTGGTACTGTTATATCATGCACAATTCTCACTCCCACGTCTCCTGCATTGATCATGACCCATGCAGGAAAGTCCACTTGCTGTTAAGATTCTCACTCCTGGAAACATGAGATACAGAAGTGACAATCCTGCAGTGATGGTGTTTTAGAAAAATATTTTTTCCTGACCTCACAGGCCATCAACAAATATCCTATATCACGAAAGTTAAATGCCTTCTCAATTATTGCCTTTAGAATTCAGAACCACGATATTACTGATGGTCAGAAAATTATCCATCCTTTTTGCAAAAACAGCCAAAATATGTCTCTCTTCCCACTCAAAGTATTAATGGGATCCATTGACAGATCCAGAGTCTGCAAAATGCAAATTTTGATCAAATAGTTTCAGCAAAGGTTCTTAAATTATCCTGTATTACTTTTTAGTCAGTAAGGGTTTGTCTGTTCAAAAGTTGTACTGCTTTAATTACTATACAAAAAAAGTTACGCTGTTTTTAACTATGTTGTTACAGTTAAAGAACCTCCTTCTGTTTTATATCAATATAAAGGCACTTGATTTCTGTACAAGGATAAGCTACACTAATATAAAGGCACCTTTATACAAGGTATAACTATGTATACGCTAAGGGTTGTACTCGTATAATTATATTGGTAAAAAATTGCATGCCTAACTGAAACAGTCATACCAGTATAAAAACTGTGCAGACCCAGTCTTCCTGATGCTGAATTCAACAGTAACTTTATTAACTAAAAAGGGGCTTTTGATGCTTGACCTTTGTGTAACCCTCCCAACAAGGACGAGATCTGCTGTGGTAGAACACTGATTTTCAATGAGATTTGTGCTCCTAACTCACTTACATGGTTTAGAAAATTCTATCCTATGACCCTAACTTTGGTTTGGCTCCCCTTAATCAGATTGAATATACCTTCCTTTAGGAATAATCCCGGTGTGTAAAGTACAACTCATAATGAGTGAGGAGAAAACATCAAGCCTTTTGTAGGTCTAGTCCAGGCACTGCAGTTAAAAATTAAATTTGGCGCTCTCCACAAAATATGTCTGGCACTCTGCCTTACTGACTTATTTTGGCAGCAAGTCCCAGAGATGGGTTTTAAGCTACATAAATACAAGTGTCCCATTTGTTTTAAAATGTATTTCCCTTCGATTTCTACAAGAGACTTCTTCGTTTTGTATGAAAGTGAAAAGAAGCACTGCTCATGATCTTCGCATTGGCTATTTTCAGGAACAAAGTCTGTGGTTATGTAAATCTCGTTTTAAAAGATGAATCAGAATAATAAAAGATGCCTGGGAATAATTCCAGAGAAGTGCAAAGATTTTTAATCATTTTTTAAATCTAGCATGGTTAGGCTATGATGTATGAGTATTGGATGCTGTGGCACTTTGGGACACAAGAGAGGCTTGTATGGAAGAGAGTATACATAATTAATTTAGAAAGAGGGAATACTAGACTACTTGTAAAGAAGAACTGCTTGTAAAATAAAAGCTAATTAAAGCCCAAATATTTCAGCACTTCCTTACAGACAACTTTCTATGTTTAATAAGTGAAAAGTTACTGGTGCTTACCTTTAATAGTTTTTGCTAAACAGTACTCAAGTGCAGCCAGTAAAGACATATAAGGAGCTTTAATACAGATACCTGGATCCACTGTACAAGGCGCAGGTGTATCTGCAAGGTACTTGAAGTTACAACTTACCTCTACAGGGAGCTTGTGCTTAGTCCCATACAAAGAACGACAGATCTTCAAAATTTCATTTCCCATATTCTCTTTTTGCTCAGTTGGGCACCACGATAGCATGACTGTCCCTAGTTTCACCCATGGATTATTACTTGTGCATGCTCTAAAAAATAAAACAAAACAAAAATTAGAAAACTATATTTTAAAAAATTGTGAATAAAAGCCTGGTATAGTATTATGAAAAAGTGAAAAGATCTGGGGCCAAGTAGAAAGCTCTGCTTCTAAAATTGCCCCTAACTTAGAGCAGCCAATGGTCTACTCTAAGTTATGACTGCTATGGTCCCTAAGGCACTATTTGCAGCTGTGAATTAGCATAGTGGGCCCCTCTCTGCTCCCCTTGATACAACCCCAAAGCCAGGATGGAGGATGCTTGGCACAGAGTGGGCACTGCTGGCTTTTACACCAGCTGAGAGATTCCTTTCACCAGAAGTGGGATTCTCAACTTGGTAGCTTCAGCCGGATTCTGACCTCTTAAAGCCGCTCTTAGGCAATCACAGCATCCAGCTCTGGTTTCTCAATGAAAAGCCTTTACCTCAAAATCACAGCCAAAAATCAACACCAAGATCCAAATATGCAAACACAGGAGCAACAAGGCACATAAATAAAACAAACATGCACCCTTTGTGCTTGCAAACCCCATTAATTGTACATGCAAATTGGGTAAAGAGGTGAACCATGTACGTATGTAACTGCCCATTAACAATAATACCCACCATCTAGCTCTCATATATTGTTTTTATCAATAGAGCTCAAAGCACTTCACTATCAGATACACCTGCTATACATTTAAAATTGGCCCCCAAAAGGCCTTTTTATTCTGCGCAACATTATGCATAATGGTTGTTGTTTCAAAATCAACATTTGCCATGAGATACATCTACCAGAGCTTTGACCTATTCTTAGTCTATGGAAAAAACGTGGATAAGGATACCACTTTGTGGGAAGTGTTGAAAAACGCTGACTTTTTAAATGGCAGTCACTTGACATGAATTACTTGACATAAAGTACTAATGAATGACAATTCAATTAAGGAGGTGGTCAGTAAAATACTCACATTCACTTTAGACTGTTAATGTCATGTAACCATGTTTTTTCACAAAAGGAGTGGCAAAAACCACAATTTATCACAATCAGGTCAATGTCCCAGAAAGATTATGCCAAAGATTTCAAGCTCTGGTGTCTAATCTATCTATTTTCAGGCACCTAGATAAATGGCCTATGTTTCAGAGATGTTAAGTACTACAGTGAAGCCAATGGGAGCTGCAAGTGCTCAGCACCTTTGAGGAGTAAAAATTACATTTAGATGATAAACTCTGGGAAGCAAAGTAAAGTAGATACTGTAAAGTATCTAGCACACACCGGAACCATAACAATGACAATAAGAGTCCCCTGACAGATGGAGTGCACCCTCATTTGATGTGAGATCTTCACCACCCCTCTGGCCCCTTTATGTTGGGAGAAATGAATGGAGTGGTGTAAAAGGGCTCTATAGTGGGTTCTGCATTGGGAAAATCCCTCTGATGCAGGAGCATAGCAGCTGTTATGTTCCTGGCCTTGCCTTAGGAGGCATGCTGGGAGTGGAAAGAGTGTATTGGGGGCTGAGCACAGTACTGCAGAGATTCTGGGCAGTGATGCAACCCACCGACAGCTGGGGACAGGCTCTGATAACTCAGACAGGCCTCCAGGGAAGAGCAAACGTGGTTTAAAACCAAGAAAGGCCCCTCACCTCCTAGACTGCAAATTCTGTGCTTCACTTCTCCAAGGCACAGAGCACTGTCTCAAGCTTCATCTTGAAGAGATGTGTAATGTGTGTAATAGATACAGAGATGCTAGCAGTCGTTACATTTGAGTGAGAACTGACTAAAAGCTATTATCTTTATTCTTTCTTGACAACTTAATTAAAGTCTTTTAATCAGTCACAGTCAATGAGCATTACACTGCTGCAAGCTTTGCTGCTATCAGTACAGTCCCTCTCTTTCTCATATTCCAAGCTCCTGTGTCAAACCTAGGTATAGCAATTACATGGGAAACCAGGATGCCAGCGTAAGTGGTGCAGCTGCTGCATAATCCGCAAAAGAGACAGTGGGAGGAAGAATGCTGCAGCTCCATCATTGCCATTGGCTAAATTAATAGCCTGATGCTTACGATTCTCTCTGCCCCTAATGATTTTCTATCTTTATAGGTGCTGTCTCCATATTAAAGGACGAAAAACTCAATCTTGTTTCCTTCTCCTAGTGGAACAAAACAGTAATACTTCAATGTGTGGACAAATTTAAAAGAAGAAATGAACAGAAACCAGATCTAGGACTATAAAATTTTCCCATGTGTTTTTAAAAATCCCTGCTGCTTAGATACATCTCTAGTTACCTTCCATGCTGAATTCTTCCTAGTATTGCAGAACTTAGTAGGTTACAGAGGTAATAGACCTATAAGGACATATAAACCCGTTGTTCTCTCTAGTATATTCTCAAGTATTTTGTCCAATTTTGTATTAAAAGACTGTGAGGAGTTGGAAGATCACAAAGACATGATTCAGTTAGCAAAAATTTGACATTATGAAGCAGACTTTATCATTTGACTTTCATCTTCCCTCTGTTGAATGATGTATATGTATAATCAGTTTCAAATTCGACTAGGAGAAAAGGTATTTCTGTGTCTTTTTTTTTTTTTTAACCTGAAAGAGGTCAAAATTTCACTCCTTTGGCCATGAATGTGACATTTCTTTGCACAGCATCATCAGCTTTTTCTATGAGGACTGTGTTAATCAGGTTAATCCCAGGTACTTGATTTTCAAGCGATGGATAGTGCCTGGGGATGGATGACCTAACTTGTTAAAAAATAAAATGTGATCTAATCTTCTGAGCCTTCAAACCAAATCTTTTTGGAAGTTCCAAAAAATTTTGTTCACTTTGGTACGTTTTAAGAAAAGATTGAACTTCTTAAATTCAGAAAGAAGTGCCAAAGTACCACCACTCAAAAAAAAAAAAAACTATCTATATAAAAAAAGTAATCAATTCTTATGGTATTGCCAACTGCAAAAGAAAAAAAAACCATAAAAAACCCAACCAACCAACCAAAAAACAAAACAAAACAAAACACAAACAAACCAAAAAACACCTTATGAAGCATCTTAAAAACTTCTCCAGTAAGCAAGGCACCTAGACGCTTTTTTAAAAAAAATCCAAAACCTTCGTTTTGCCATGCAGTAGCAGCAATCTGCCTGTACATTCATACCTACTATTTAACATGAGGATGTAAAGATAAAGGAAACATTTAAATTGCCTGTTTAAGAAAATGAGGAACAAAACTGCCATTGTACTCTTTCCAAACAGAATTTTCGAAACAAGTATTCAAAAATGAGTCAGGTCTCCAAAAAACGTGAAATTCGCTTAATCATGGTATTTAAAAAAATAAATAAGTGGTTAGTCCCTTTTATTTGCCTAATGGTTCTGCATCTTTAGGGTGTGCTCAGGTCATGTTTTCAAGGGGTTGCCTGAATTAGAAGGGCTAGAAATGTACTTCTTTTAAAATGAAAACTGAGATTCTAATATATTCAAGAGCTGGGATGTAGAGGAAAAACACCAACATTACATTGTTGGTTTAATAAAGGAGTGGGGGGTAAAACTGAACAATACATAAAATAAAATGCAATGATAAAATCCTGCTGGAGAGCGCTAAGCAATTTGAAAGGGAAAGCTGCTGAACACTGAACTGTCTGTAACTGGGAGATCTGGATATGGCACAGTATGCAAGAGAGCTACATGTAGGCAGCCAGCACCAAATGTTCGGGAGTTCCAGAAGAGGTGAGCTGCATGACAAGGAATGTTTTGCATGACAAAGCCAGTAAACCTTGAGTGATCAGAGTTTTCCTTTTTGTCCCAGTTTCTCCAAAAGTTTTGTTTCACCAGTTTCACCTCTTGAAAGAAACTGTTAACAGCACCTTTCGAAAGGAGTGAGGCACATACTTGCTGCCTGTGGAATTACCAGCATAGCCTAGGCTTTTCAGAAATGACATTTCGGGAACAAATGTGATACTAAACTGGAGTGCATGATTAACAATTACTGGTATGTGAGTATGAAACAGGCAGAGAAATGAAGTCCCAATAGTTGTAAGGAAAGAGGACAGACCAGAATAAAGCAGGAAATACCTGCAGCCTTTCCAGAGATGCTTTGAGAGGAAGTCTGAGCAGTGATGGTAGGGCCCATGTGGAGAAAGATGAGAGAAAGTTCAGACTGACAGGCCTGAAGGAAGCAGAGAGGATGATAGATTTTCTGATCTTTTGTGAGCCTAACTCTCAAACCACAGACTCTACTTGCCAGTTGACTCTCATTTGCCACATGAGGAATTTCAGAGGATTTACAAAGTAAAATAATAATTCATATTCTCTTGACATTTTAAGGCTCTGCAACAGATTGCTGTAAAAAGAAGTGAAAAAACCTCAGTCTTTATTATTAATGCTTCATGAAAAGAATGCTGCCTCTCATTACAGCTTTCAACAGAAAGTCTGTGCTAATTGTTTTTAAAAGGACATTTACTACTACAAGGTTTGCATATTTGGGGGGAAAAGTGGAGCTTTAATTCAGGAGAGCTTTAAGGCTAGTGAAGAACTGTGATATTTAAAAAATAATCTGTATTGGTGAAATAAAATTCAATGAGAAAATAAAAATTTGCTGATTGTAAAACAACAAAAAGTCAGGACTAGTCTAAGTTTATCCTTTGTGGCAAACTGCCAGCTTCCCCTTGGGTGGGTCTCGCGCTTTACCTTCTGTTTGTGGCCAGGGTGCCCCCAACTACCTCTTCTCCCTTAGCTGTAGAGAAGCTCTGTCTCCTGGCCTGGGAGGGAACCTTCTCCTCCAGCTTCTACCAGCCTTCTAGCTGCTTCCCCTGAATTTGTTCCCTCCCCCTCTTTTAGGGAAGGCAGGGTTTAAATACACCTGGCCTGGCCCCTCATTGGGTCCAGGTGCCTTTAACTGCTCTACTGTGCTTTCTCTTCTGTGTGCAGGGCAGCAGGTTTTTTACCCTTTCGGGCCCTCATACCAGCCACAGTACACGCTTTTAAAGCCATCCGGCCTGACTTTATCACACCTAATATATCAAACATATTCATCCTGTGAAAAAGATAGAGTAAATTCTTTCCAAATGGACTAAGGGCAGAGATATAATAATTGTATGATCTGTTATTGTCTTTTAGGAGACAACAACTCTTTGGGGTAACAAGTAACAGTAAAATGTTATTTTTCCTAAAAAGAACTTGTTTCATAAAAGAAATAGTCATATCTGACTTATATTTGATCATTTCTCGGGAAGCATTTAAAAAATGTAATCATGTGACAAACTCTGAACTTCATGACAGAAAACCTGGATGCGCAGGAGGGGTTTAAAATTTACTGGTCAGCTGGCTAACCCTCACTCAAACTTCACAAGTCTCCTGGTAACTAGCCTGCAGAAATGTTGGAAAAGTGGGTTTCTATCTATCTTACAAGACTGCAGTGCTTGCTGGCAGTTATTTCTGTGCTCGTAGGTGACTGTTATAAAACTGCATACAGATGTATATTTCTGTTCATAGTGTGGCATTCACGGACCATTGATTTCTGTCGCCAGTGCAATTGCAATTTCTGCTTTTGCTCTCTCTTGTTACATTCCACCCTTAATAATATCAATGGAAGCTACAGGAGTTCAGCACCTCTGAAAACCAGGCTATTGGAGTCTGAAACAACTGGTATTCAAGGAAAACCTTGATGGGAGCTAGAATAGGCCTTTAGAAAAAGTTTGCAATTTTCTATTACAAACCCTGGCCAGGCTCATTCCTAGCTTGAATACATAAACTTCAATCATTATGACATTTTCATTGATTCAAATTAAATGCCAGGCTGATAGTTAATTCAGTCCCCTGCTTCCACATTTCTTCACAATGCTGCTGATTTCTTTGTCAAAATACAAGCTATCAGTTGTTTTCAGGTCCTATAATGTATTTAGATTTAAACGTTTTATACAATTTATGCAAGTCTCTAACCTTCAGGCCCTAATTAGGACTAAGAAAAACCTCCAAACCAGTAAGGTTTTGCTGATCATTAGTTGAGAAGAAAATACAATTTAACCTGGGTTTTGTCTTTCCTCCTCTCTTTTCCTGAGCCACGCTGCATTATCAAAAACAGGAATGAGTATAACATACGCGGAGCAAATTTAGCTGCTATACCGAATCAAATTATGAACACCTGAGAAATAAGATTGGTAAGTTGATCTTCAAGCACAGAGGATAAAATAAATAGAACAATCAGTATGAATGACCTAAAGACCCTGTGACTTTTAGCTTCTGCTGTGCACTGGGAAGCAAAAATAATAGGAAAAAGTGTTGGATGGCAATTGGGAATATTTCTCCGTCTATGCAGCCACCTTTAGCATGTCTGCCAACCCAAGGGAGGGGCAATGGGGAAGCTAGGGCACAGTTACTTTAAGTGGTACCTTCCCTCTGTAGCAAAGTCGAAATAACGAGTAAAGGTGAGGTATTCAAGAATGCTGTTTCCTTGTAGAAGAGTCATGCAGGGAGCAAGTGCTGGCTTGGAACCAGTCTCTATGACTGCTGAGCTGGCTGTGTTACCAGAGTTACTGAGATTAGGGAGCAAAGGGGTGCACGAAAGGGAGTCCTTTCCCAAAACTGGCTTGGGGAATATGTGTATTTCGGAAGAGTTTTTCTGCAAGCCACCAACAGCCACAGTGATTTGTTTTTGAAAAGCATTCTAACAATGAACAATTGTTTGGAGATGCTATTTCAGGAGATATAAATACACACACACTCTGGAGAAAGAATAGTTTGAGAAGAGTTCCAATGTCTAAATCTAATCTACGTACAGAAAGAATAGCTAATAGTAACAACAACATCTGTTTCACTCTAATGCACTGAAATTTCAATTAGATTGTCAAATTATAAAATTATATGAAAATGATGACAATAAAGCCATTATTTAGTTGGCAGGTTTATTGTTCACAAGGCCTATAAATTTAGTAGAATTCTACTCCTTGGAAAAATAAAAATAAATTCATGTTGTGAAAATCCGTAACTATAACCTTTGTTCCAAAGTGGTGGTATCTTCTACATTGTATTTTGACCATGCCCCCCATTTTGAATATATTAAAGGTTTGTAAAACAAAATTGTAGAGGGAATCTAGGACAAGTCAGACAGCAAACCTATAACCTTGTAATGCCTTAGAATGCTTTCTTTGTCCATAAAGAATGAGTTAAGTTCTTAGTCCAGGAACTTAGTCCAAACACACTTCAAGATGAATAATCACTGCAGACTGAGCCCTATCATACCACCAGTACCTTAAATGCACACAAAAGTATTAGTTTTCAGGAAAATAAAAATACACTTTTATTTTTCAAACAAATATATTTATACGACTTCTGGGGAGTCTATTCCCTACATCCAAACAGAATGTGATCAATAGCACCTGGCACTCAAAGTTAAGTGGAAGTTAGCAACCAGCCTTTTCCCACCTAACTGCTGACAGGTGAAAGATGGTACTCTGTGCTGGCTAGCCCATAAAAAGTTAATTTTAGTGCTCTCCTTGAAGGATGGATAGAAGGATGGATGACTGCTGAAAGCATAATGTAGAGACAAAGAGACTCTTTAAATCTTAGAAGTCTATGACAAAAGCATTGCACAAATGGAATGTATAGAAGCACTATGGGCAGAAAGGAAGACAAAAAATGATACAATAATACTGGAAAATTACGGCCTCCCATACAAATGACATCAAAAGGTGCACAATGCCACAAAAATAATCTAGAGTTTATTTTCTGGACCACAGTGTCCCCAACATATGTTCCTCCTTTCCCTGTCATACATTCTGGGATGGGATGAGCTGGTTACAGGTATAAAACATAATTGTATAATTTCTTGGTCACATACAGAAATCTGGAATGTTCCCTCCATCCTGGGCTCTTCCCTGGAATGTCTTTCTGGTCTTCACCCAAAAGATCAGCTTCACAAAGGGTTTTGTGGGAGCCAGAACTGGAGTGGAAATTTTCAATCACACACTCCCTCCCCTCCTGTGTACAGGTTTTCTACTGAGTGCTGATAGCTATGGTTCGATTTGCAAATCAAGCATTTATAAAGTCTTTATTTGGACTAGGGCAGTTTAAAGTTTAATAAGAAACATGGAGAGCAGCATAATTAACGTGTGCCTCCTCGAAGATGTTTTTCAGAAGAAATGTCTTGTCCTAAATATGCAATTGTATTCTGTGCGCCTTCCAAACGGGATGGTTATACTCGTTTATGTAACATTTTGTTTGAATTCACTGACTGGAGGCTGGATGAAAGGATCATTAATTTCAAAATCAAAGCAGGAGAGAGCACACTATTCTGCCAGGTTTCTCTTTGAAGAAATACTTACATGCTTGCACTTTTCATAGGTGGCCAAGCTTGCAGGAGTAAAACCAAGTGCTGAAACTCAGACTGACTGTTACTAGACTGCAGGAGTTCCAGGAAAAGAGAATACCTTTTCTCTTCATTTTCAATATCAATTATTTCTACCTGCAGGAAAAATAAAGCCATATAAGAACAGGATTTAAATCAGCAAACTCTGACATACCTTTGTAACAATATATATGATGAGTTCTATTTGTGAAGGACATCACTGTTGTAAAGCAAGGCAGAAACACAGCCCAAGCAATTTTCTCTTAATCTTCAATCATATGCATTTGAAACAAGGAAGCACATAGAGGATGAGAAATTACTTAGAATGAAGTACCCAAAATAACATAAAATCCACACAAGTAGATCAATGGATTAGTTCAAATGATCCCTCCACCTCCAACTTTTCACATCATCAGTTAAAAATTCCCTAGCCCGTAAAAGAAAAAGTTCCTCTGATATTTTCCCAACATATATTATAGCATGAAATTACTTTATTTAAAAAATGACCCCCTTCCTCCCAACACACAAACATAAGAGTAAAAAACCCTCTATTGTTCTACTTAATTGGCAGCGGCTAATCTCCACTCACAGGAGAAGGACACTTTGGACGCTTATTTTGAACTCATGTTTGCCACACAGAGCAGCTGCTGACGAGCACAGTAGAAGTTTTCTGCATAGGCACTATAAATAAAAAAAATTCCTTTCCATCTTTGACACATCATGCATCTTTACTCGGAAGACAAGGCTTCTTCTAGAATATACTTAGTTTTCCTGGAGGCTTTCAATTGAGGACATGTTCTATTAAATATAATTACTTTCTGCAGATCTCATGGTAAAAGTGGCAAGGTAAAAAGGTCTGGATGCTACTAAATGGGAAGAAGCTTCTGTTTAAAATGTTGGCTATCACACAAAGAGGACTTCTCAAGTGATGTATCTAATTACTGTCAACCTAGCACTGAGAAAAGCTTTAAAATATAAATACAAATTCTTCCTCTCTAACAATTTATGAGAGAAGAAGAAGATGTGCATGGAATACATGAAAGTCTAAGATGAGTGAAACTACAACCCACTACATATTCAATTAATATCAAATGATAGTGTACTCACTGCATTTGAGTGCAGTTTCATAGAGATAACTGGCCTTCTCTAAGTGCCACAAAATAATGAAGCATTATCAAGACAACTTAATCTGCAGATGTAGTAACAGACAAACATTCCATGAACATTTGTTTCATGGCAGATGCTTTATTATACTTGGAAGTGAGATTTTAGTTTTTGATCAACATTAGAGATCCAGTCTGGTTTGCCCAAATTCTTCATTATGATCTCTTTAAACAACAATAAAACAATTTTGCATTCAAGTTTTACTCCTACCTACACACATATTACACACAATAGGCAAGTTGGCTTGCGAAAGGAATTAAAAAGTGGTACTCACAAAAGTTTATGGGAAGATCAATAGGAATCAGTGTGGGAGAATAGCGGAACAGGTATTTGAACCTGTTCTTGCACATCTAAAGTGAGTGCCTTGACCGCAGGGCTATGGGCTATTGTGTCCTGCCCCTCAAAAAAAAACCAAAAAAAAACCCCAAACAAACAAACCAAACCAACAAAAAAACACTTTGAAAGATATTGGGTTTATCCTGAGATGTAACAGGAACATTTTGCAATCTCAAAAAGTTTTGCTGAATTGGAAAACTTATTCCCACCCAAGTCTACTCTAATGTGAAAGTACTTTACACATATGGATGCAGAACCTGCAAACATTTACCCACATGCTAAATGCAAGCATGTGAATAAATTCTATTGCTTTCAAGGGACTACACACATGCTTAAAATTAAAGCATGTGTAAGTGTTTGCAAATTACTGATAATCTTCAAAAAAATAACTTGATCATCACATCTAGACAGGAACACACCTAGATGTATACAGAAATGTATGCAATGTTTGATTGACGTGAAATAAACATTAGATACCAGTTGCTTGAATTGGGGTGGCTTGAGGACACAGCATAACAAAGACTATTATTTTCTCCTTCTGACTGCTTTTGATTTTATTTATTCTCATGGTTTAATGGGTTGGCGGTGATGGCTATGACTGCTTATGATGTCATAAAACTGGCCCTCTCCCAAACGGTTAACTTTGGCTAATAAATGGATCCACTTTTTCCAGGCATTAATCAATCCAGTTATCACTATGTGTTTTGAGAATTCCAAAGCATAGTGAATATTTCAGCTATATTCTGCAAATGTTACAGTATTTCAGAAGCCAGAATTTAATTTTCCTTTTATCTCTGATATTTTATTTCTGTCATCCTGGAACATAACCACACAGCACCTCATTGAATTAGGTGACTTTAGCCATCACAACAGCTATATTTCTTTAACAGTTACAGTCTGCTTATCATGACAGATTTACTGGATTTGACACAGCACATTCAATCATTTACACATATATAGAAACAATCTTGACCTTGCTGCTTCTTGCATATCTGTTGAAAACTGAAATAATTACTTGACTATAGGAAAAGCTGCCATTGGAGTTCAATGTTTTATCAAACAATCTACCGTAATTTTCCAGTTTTACCATTATAAGTTACATCACATGAGTTTTCTGGTGCATTTATTTGAAATTTTCAGCAACAGCAAAAATAGGTTTTATGTGCAAAAATGTGAAATACAGGAGTTTCAGATACCTTTTTGTAATGGTATAAATAATAAAAGCAATTTATCACATGACTTGGGCATTTCTAATCTACTCAGCTTTATGGTATCTGAGCACAAATTTATCTGAAATTCTACCATTTACTGTATACTCTGAGTGTATGTTTTCTGCTGCAGGTATAGGGATAAAAAGATGATCTAAATGCATTAAATGCTCAGCACTTCATATAAAGAACATTTAAAAAAAAGTGTACATTTTTCTCTGTCCCTTATAGCTAGATTAAAGATGTTAGATGCCAAAAGACTTCAAAGTGTTGACATCCTCTAAGATGTTTGATATTCAATTACGATTAAAAAATCTGATCTTTTTTCTATTTCTCATAGCTTGGCTATTGCTTTATGTATATTCATTATATTATGACACACCTAAAGATGTGTTAAGATGTGAAAAGTTCCTTATAGGTGGAATCTGGAAAAAGCTTTGACACTGTAGCTTTTAAAGGAAAGCGTACGCTATATAAATTATAAGATGGTTAAAAAATCATAAGCAAAATAGTTTTAAATAGAGCTGTTGAACTTTATATGGCGGAGATGACAAAGGATTTGGCATTGTGTTCCACTGGGTCCCTCCTTCTAATTTGTTATATATCTTTACTTTTGAAATTTTAGCCAGCATAAATGACACAGTACGGTGCTGGTTCTAAATTCTGCGTTGGAGTCACAGAAATCCATTATCTATCTATCCCCTACTCATAAAATATGGAAACATCTGCTAAGGTTGTAAATGCTGTATTGTCTAAGTCACATAAATGGAGAACCTGCAGCTGACTAACTTTGCTGATAACCTAGAAATATCTTTGATGTAAAAAAGAAGATGATTCAGTCAAAGATAGACCAAAAAAGGCAGTATACATTGCACTACACTTATCAACAGAGTTGGTGAACAGGGAACTAAAGAATACCTTTTTTGTATTGAAATGTGTCCAGCTCAATGCATTTTTATTCCTATAAAGAAAGAAAAACTGTTGGTTTTAGTGGGCATTGTTTGGATATTACTAATGTTCTGAGACAAAAATTTATGAATATTGCAAGGAGAAGATGATTCAGAACTCAGACAAATGTTTTCCATTATTACAATTGCCTGGATGTTACAAAAAGTTCTCTCTTTGCTTAAAATTAGTGCCCAACAGATAAAATACAAATGCTTCTGCCCTTACCATCTTGCAGTCGCAACCAACAACTTACTGATTTACATCCTTGTAAATTCCATTTTATTACATTCACCAGATTGTAAATGAAAACAACTCAAAATATTCGCATATCCTTGGCTGCAATGTAAATTTGAATTAATATGGCATTAAAAACAGAATAGCCGAGCAGGAATTTGAGCAGTCTCTTATTGCTACAATACATTTTAAGTCACTCTGAAAAACCCTGGTAAAAAGCATTACATTCAAATTTATTCACAGTTGCGCTAGCTTTCAAAACAGCATGATTTTATATGGGCTATATTTTAAAATACTATGCTAAAATAACATGAATTAATTTTCTTTAGCCCTAGAAAAGAGAAGGAAAAATTCAGGAAGCAGAACAGAGTGCTTAAGTATTGCAGGGTTCTACGAGCAATAGTGGAAACTATTATTTGTATTATGGTAATACTTAAAGGCACCATCCTGCTAAGCACTCTGTAAACGCGCAATAAGATCCAGTCCCTGCTGTGAAGAACTTCCAATCTAAATAGATCAAGCTGACAAAGGAAATACAATCATTACTTTACAGTTGGGGAACTAAGTCACAGAGATGCACAAAAAGTCTTCATCAGAGTCAGAAATTGAACCTAGATCTCCGCAAAGTCTCAGTCCTAGTCTTCTGCTTCAACCACTATACCATCATTCCTTACATTACACTCTTGGGGTTACATTCTTGACTATATGCACAAGATAAGTCAATAAAGTCTACTTCATGCATAGAGCCACATGGTTAAAGCTTGTCGCAATTAATTGAGTACCCCTACGTGGGCATTATGATGCATGAACAAAAGAGGGTGAGTTATGGATGGAGAGGAGGGCTTTAAAACATGGAATTGGCCAGCAGAAATAGTCCAAATAATTTCAAACTGTTACATATTTATTCACCCATTACTTCCATACAAAATCTTTAGGTACACTAGTCAGAGAACTTTTGCAAAGTAACTATCCACATTGCTAACGCTGCAAAAATCAACAGTAATGATTTTGTAATAGTCATTTGGCTGATGAAATACATATAGCTATTATTGACCCTACAGAACTAACAAAAAGTAAAACCTCTTTTTTCCAGCTATTTAATTTTCTTTAAATAAACCCAAGACACTAGGGGATTCTGAAAACATTGATAACATATAGAAAAGACCCAGGATGTAAACGCAAATCTTACATAAGGCCCGGTCTACACTTACCTTTGAGATTCAGCGGCAGTCGACGGGAGATACGCAAGTGACGTGAATCAGCATTCCCTTCGACGCAGTGCTATGCCACTTACCAGGGTGGTTTTCCTGCGTCGCTTGCTGGATCGACTGAGCGGGCCTACACAGACCGCTCAGTCGATCCAGAGTGGTTGGTCTGATGATGGTGAATTTGTCGCCATCAGTGTGGACCCAGCCAAAGTAACTTCCCATGAAAAAACAACTCAGATACCCAAAATAATAATTAATTCCCACATCTGAATCACATCCTGAGACCTGTTTCCTCAGCAAAAGCCAGACAAAATAGATTTGCAGCACACTCTAACAGCAAATGAATTCATTCTCTGTTGGCCCAATCGCAAGAAGCAAGTTTGAGAGTGAAGGATTCTCTAAAGAAATTACTTAACCAAACTGGGAATGTTAAACTGAAGAATTTGTGTTGATAGGACGTAACGGGAACACTCACATTTACATAGGCCAAGGAGAATGGGGAGCCTAAACCAAGGGATTATCCACCCATCTACCCACCCACCCATCTCTCGGAGAAAGAGGGTATACCAAAGATGGCTGAATGAGGGAGTTGAAAGCAGTGGGACATTCCATAGGCAGGATGAGATAGGAGATGGGGATTGCAAATCTGAACATGGACATTTAAAGACACTTGGCTAAGTAGCCCAGCACAGAATATGCTAGGACAAACAGTGGATCTGTTGTCCATCCCTGAAAACACCAGATGGAGCTAGAAAGCACCCAGTCCTCCCAGAAGATGGGATGGAGAGCCACGACCTCTTCTGCCTTACCATACTAACTATCTTTTACACCTTCACTCCCCACACATTTATAGATTTGAAGGCCAGAAATTTAGGTTACTTATCTGTAACTGGAGGTTCTTTGAGATTTGTGGTACCTATCTGTATTCCACATATGAGATATGCATGTGCACCATATCCCAGAGCCTGGAATTTCTTGCAGGCAGTGTTTTTTGGTCTACACATGCACCATAGCTCTCCTTGTGCTCCCAACTGAGGACATAAAGGTCAGTGTGGGCTGATGCCGCTCCAGTTTCCCATTCTTACTGCAGTGTAATGAATCCACAGAAGGGAAGGAAGTCAGGTAGTGGAATACAGACAGGAACCACAGATTTTGAAGAACCTCCAGTTACAGGGAAGTAAATCATTGATGAAGATATTGAACAGAACCAGACCCAGAACTGATATGCCCATTCAACTTGACAGTGAACCACTGATAACTGCTCTCTGGAAACATGGATGGAAAGCCAAGACCTCTTACACCAAGAGAAGCCAAGCTTTTAGGCATCATAGATATAGCCTGAAGAACGGTGTCACATAAGTGCATGAAGGAAGGCCAAGGAGGGAAAGGAAAGTTCTGACTCACTTCCTGTAATAGTGATCTGGTGGATGACAATGCTCATGGTCAGAAACCTTTTGGGAAGTAGATAACCCTTTTGCTGAATTTGAATTTAATGTCTCCCCTATGAAGTCTATGCATCCCCTGGAGGACAATGTGGATTTTTCATGATTGATACAGGCATCTAGCGAAGGGAGCAGAACATGGGCTAACACAGGTGCACATCCTCATAGGAGCTGCCTATGAGAAACAAGTTGTCAAGGTATGGAAAGACTGTAAATCCTTCCCTTCTCATCTAAGCAGCCACCACTGAAGAAACTTGTAAACACCCTGTGTGCTGTGGCCACATCAAAGGGAAGGATTCTGGCTTGACAATATTCTTGGTCAAACAGGAACATGAGGAACCTGTGGGATGGATGTCTATCTGAAAATGTGTATATATCAAGTTTAGATCCGCGAACCACATGCCCTCCTCTACCAAGGGTATTATTGATACTGTAGCCCATACGACTAGCTTGCCTTTACTCTATTCATTGCCTTCCTTTTATTATATTTAGATGTTTTTATTATATTCATTAGTAATGCAAGGAACCTAAAGGCCTTAGCTTCCACAAGTTAACATAAGGCTTGAGGACTATGAACTGTGAACAGTTAAACAGCCCAACGAAAGACCCCAAGTATTGGGGAGCTGAAAATAGAGTATTTTGGGGAATTTCTTACCAGAGGAATATGACCCAGCCACAAAATGTTATGGCAATGAACTGACGTACATAACAGGTACATGACCTACATCTGCAGATACCTAACCACAAGAAGGCCATGGTAACGAATTGACGTATATGATAATAAGTTGAGATCATCTGCTAACTTATCGGAGAAGTACACTCCAACATCAGCAAAGTGAAGAAATACAAATAAGGAAAAGGGGAAAACCCCTATAGAACATGCATCATATGTAGTGGAGTCAGCATATATTATAAAAGTTGCATCCCAACTTAGGGGCAGGAGGAGAAGGAGATGTAGTCCTTTGGAGGTGCCAGAATGATGGCCAGGGGTGATAAGAAGGAAGGTGATGGCTTACATTTCAGGTTGTTCTACAGAGGATAGTGGGAGTATATGGATGTACAGATGTATATTCTGTAGTATATGTACCTTACTGAATCGGGATGTTTGTGACTGTGCTAAATGTATTAATAATCTATTTGTAAATATATTAAAAGTTCCAATGTGAGTGTTGCAGCTGTGGGTTCCCAACTATATAATAATTTGAATAATACTGGGCCTGATCTTGGGACAAGAACCTGTCAATCCTCAAAGTGATATCTGGGGATTCTTAAGTCTTCAATATAATAAATATATATATAAACCTTCTATAGAGCAGACTACAATTCCAAGGACATCATGTGGAATTTTAGTTTTGGGTAAACTTATTTAACTGATGTAGATCAAGAATTGGAATCCATCCTTCATTCTTCTTGGGGATCAAGAAATAAGGAGAATGGAATCTCTCCTGTGGTATTGAGGTGGAATTTTTTCTACAGCTCCCTTGTGGAGCAAGGAGTTCAACTTGTATCATAACATCTCCTCATGAGAGTGGTCTCTGAAGAGGAACTGGGAAGGGAGTTTGTGGGAAGGAGTTGCCAAAACTCGATTAGATAGCTGCCAAGGATAACCTCTAACACCCATTATCTGTAGTTGGGGCCCTCCAGTTTTTGACAAATTGGGTAAGGCAGCCTCCAAACATATAAGAAGGGAATGAAGAGGCATCAATAAAAGGACACAGATCTCGACAGTCCCATCCAAAGAAACTCTTCACCCAGGGGTTAGACTACAAAATGGTGGTGGGTATTGCAGAGACTGTGTTCCTGGGTCTATACACCCTCAGTCTCTTGCACGGTGGCTTGTAACATGGTCCAACTCACTGCCTTGGCACCTCCTGCTGGCTATCTGGGGATTCAGCTCTCAGCCAGCAGATGCCCCTCTCTGTAGTGTCTCGCACTCACTCGTGTCTCTGCTGGACTCTCTGGTTGAGTTGCAAATCCTTCGGGGGGATTCTGCAGTCCATTCTAGTCTCTTCCTGATGTGGCCACCACAATCCTGCCATCACTTCAATGGCAATCTGGGAAGGAGTAGGGACCTGGGCCCACCTGCTACTCTGGGTCCCAGCCCAGGGACCCTGTGTGTGGAAGCCTCTCTCTGTGTCACAAGATAAAACAAAGAGCCACTCAGAATACTGTAGTTTGCAGGAGCAAGAGTGTTCCAGCACTGTCATGGGCAGTCAGAAGAAACAGAGAGAGAGTGGCCGGCAGCACTCTATATAGAGTGCATATGCGCGCCACTGCAGAGGGTGTTAGAGCTGGCCCTACGGATAACACAAGGGGAAAAATTTCTGGCACCGGTGCATGCGGTACACGCACACCTAAATTTGAATGGACATGGGCAAGCACTCGAAGAAATCTGGGTGACCAGAGTTGAAATTTGAAAATCAGCCCATGTATTGAAGTGCCTATATATGGATGTATGTACCTAATTTTAGGCACTCAAGATTAAAAAAAGATGTCCTATAATTTAGCTTATATCAGAGTCGTGCATTTCTCCCTTCAGTCAATACTGTTGATCTCTAGGCATTTGCTTATGAATAACACTAAGATTAGGAAGCAGTTCATACTCCTAGTATTCAACCCTGTGACTATGAACACAGTACTGCAGACTTTGTATAATTACAGTGGAAATAATTTTTAAATTGTTTTTATGCAAATAATATTAGTCAAAATTAAATTTTCTATCAAAACGACATCCTGCAAGTGTGCAAGTATGACAACATGGATAAGGTAAAATGCTTATATTTTTTTATACTATGTTATAAAAAAAAAAAACATTCTGTGAATCGTCAATGTTTTTCATGATACTGATGCAAATGCAGATTCTTATTCCAATATCACATTAATAATTTGAATGTGTATTTCAATTTAACACTCCTCCAATTTTTATATGCATTTGTGATTTTTAACAAGAGAATTTTGGTATCAAGCTGATAAACACCATAAAATTACCCAAGGAAGATAGTTATAATATTATAGTAAGTTTAGAACTTCTTATTATATTCATGGATAAAAAAGCTACTGAGCACTCTTTCATATAATATAGTATATGTTATTTCACAGCTATGCCAACCAATTAATTAATTTTTTTTAAACGCAAATGATAAATCATTGAATGAAATCCATATGAATAAAAAGTAAAAATTAACCCCTACACAAACTTAGCTTCCAGACTTGTATATTAGTTGAGGACATCAAGGAAAAGAAATTCATAGATATGACATGCTGCAACTTTCTGAACATTAATTTTAAAGGGAGGATGATCACCTCACCCGCACAATCTATGAGGCATTAACTGGGTCCAGTTCAGAGATAAATAGCCTCACCCTAAATAACTAAGGAATGAGGGTTGGCTACCTTAGCCAACCTCTGCTACTCAATTCATAATTCAGCTCAGTCCCTCCAGCAAGCAGGAAATAGGGTACTGTGAAAGGGAGCTCAGTTTACCTAGATTTAAGACCTCCTTTTGCCTCAAATGAATAGGGTCCACCAAATCACTCCAGAGTCCCATTTTCAGATTTACTCTAGCAGCTGGACCCTTGAAGCCTCTTACCTCCTGTACTGTAAACAAGTTGTGACAGTATTTATACAGTCCCCACACTTACCCTCCATTTTTTGTACTATGAGGAAGGTGAAAAATCAGACACCTCCCCAATGTTTCCCAGAAAAAAAATTCCTTCCTGACTCCAAACGGCGCTTGTGTTAGACCTAAACATAGCTTGTGTGAGCCCTGAAACATAGCTCTGAGAACTATACCATCTTCAGGGCAGGACAGGAAGTGGATTTCACAGGAGACAATCAGCTCCTTCATCCTCCTTAACTGGCCAATGAGTGAGTGGGGAATGTGGAGCTCTGTTCCAGTTTCCTCAGTTCCACCTCCCACATCATCCTCACATGCACTTTGGAAAGGAATATTAAAATGGAGGGCACCCCTGGTGTTAAGAGGGCACACAACCATCCAAGTCACATATAAACTTGTTAAATAACACAATGGCACAAGGTTTGGTGAGAAAATCTGTTGACAATTTAAGTGATTCCTTCTTAGAACTACTAGTTATGGAGCACACAAAACAAGAGGTTATTCTTGACTTGGTGTTAAGTGGAGTTAACTCAAAAAGTAACGGTAGATGAGCCACTAAGTAATAATGACCATGGAATAACTAGGTTCAACATGGAAGGGAGAAGTAAGGTACTAAAAAGTGACAGAGAGACACTAAATTTTAAAAAGGAGATTTTAATAAAATGAGAACTTTGGTCAAAAAGACCCAAAAGTCCAAATGACAGTAAGTACTATCCTTAGAGGTTGCTTAGATATTACTTAATGTTAAATATAATCTCAGAAGCTATATGCACTTCCGAACATAAAGGGAAACAGGAAGGCAAGGAACATACCAATGTGGCTAAATGGTAAGGTTGAAGAGGCTATTTGAGCCAAAACAATCCTTCAAAATTTGGAAATCTGACTTTCGTGAAAATGACAAAAACAGGAGCATGATTTGCAGCAGGCAATCTAAAAGAGAAGTATGAGAAATTTCTTATTTGATATATTTTTTTCCTGTTAGCAGCTTCTCTCCAAATTCATTACTCATGGACTAATGCCCTCCATCTGTGGATTTCAGAGGTGGTTGAATGGTGTTGTTGGAGGTTTCAGCACTAAGCTCTGCCCTTTCAGCTCAGGCCATCAGAAAAGTGCTTCCACAGCTATAGAAACACTCCAACAACCAACTCCAGCAACTTGATGTAATATATTAAATTAACATTGAAACAAAAAATGTATAGGTCTCCCTTTAGAGAAAATGTTCAATATATATTCTGGTAATTTACCAGACTACTAGGATTGGTTGAATTTAGAGAAGATGCTAACAGAAAGAAAATTATCAGGTAAGTAATTTCTTATTCTGTTGCACAGCTTCTCTCCTCATTTATCATTCAAGGGATGTAATGTGAATCACAGAAGTAGGGAAGGAAAAGATAAACAGAGTTTAATTATTATACTAGAGTAATATGCTAAAATGGACTCCAACTAAACCTCCTAGAGAAACTCTATTGTAGCTGAGATCACCAGAACTTTGGGATTATTATTACATTTGTATTACAAATAGCATATAGAGGTCAGGGTGCCATTTTGTTGGGAAGTGCACTAACAAAATGTAGTCACTTCCCCACAGAACTTTGTTTCCCCTTATAGCAGAAATGTAAATTTGACCAGACCAATTAGTGAAATATCCTGGCTGAGTTCTGTCTGGATATCAAATTATATCAGAGGTTAATGGAAAAGCCATTTTGAACTACACTTCTCTTCCAATGCCCAGGTGGTTAACTGTATATGTTCTTGGTCTGAATGAAGAAGTCCCTGTTTCAAGATGTTTTCTGCAGGTAGAATGTGGGGTCTTTGGCTATTGGGCAAGTCCAAAGAGCCTTCTGGGCTAGGACTAGAAGGAAGACTTCAACCCTTCCCTTCCTTCTTTTCTGCATCCCTTATATGAACTGTCTTGAAAGGCAGAAGATTTGTCTATACCCAGAGCTGGACTCGATGGACCACTGGTCTGATCCCATATGGTCATGTTTGTGGGCTTTGATTTTTTAAAAACACACTCAAACCGGAGTGTCAAAATTAACTGAAGGGATGTGTCCTATGAGATTTTAGAAATTTGTCTTCCAAATATGTTTGCTTCAATAATGAGTATGCAAGCATTTTGACTGAAAGTTGGGTTGGCTTTCAGCATGTTGTTTGAACTTACCTGCCCACAAAGGTGCACTGCTGTTATCTGAGAATGACACCTAATTCTGCATTGCATCAAATGCACAGAACAAATGGATAATTTAAAAAGTACTATGTCAACAGGCACAGATAGCATACATATAAGAGTTTTGATGGAACATAATTATGAAGTAGCTGAGTTGCTAACAAAAATATGTGATCTCATTAAAACCTGCTACTATTCCAGAGGACTGGAGGATAGTGAATATTGTACATATATTTAGAAAAGGCTCTAGAGTCACAGAGGAAATTACAGACTAATTACAGAGACATTATGACTAATAAGCCATACATGTGTAGCTGGCAAACCGGCTGAAACAATAATTAAAACTAGAATGATAAAACCGTGAGAAGACCATGATATAACAGAGGCTAACCTGTATGCTTTTTGCAAAGGAAAACTGTGTCTAACTGATCTATTAGAATTCTTTGAACATATCAATAAAGTAGACGACAAGAGAGAACCAGTTGACAATTTAGACTTTCAAAATGTCTTTGACAAGATTCCTCACAAGAGGCTTCTCAAGAAGCTAGGCTATAGGGTGAAGGCGAAGTACTGTCATGGATCAAAAAAGGCCTAAGAGAAAAAAAAAGTTAGGATTAAATGGTCAATTGAAATAGCAAAAAGGTTAATGGGTTCAAGGTTCTGTACTAGGACTGGTGTTATTTAATATATTTATTAATTCTCTGAATGGAAGTAAGCAGTGAAGTATCAGCATTTGCAGATAAAACAATGTCATTAATGTTGGTAATGATCACAGAAGACTGTGAAGAACTCCAAAGGGACCTAAACTAAGCTTGGTGAATGGATTATATGACAGAAGATGAAATTCAATGCTGATAAATGCAAACAAATAAATAAATACAATTAAACAACTCTTATACCTTACAAGGTTCTAAATTAATTGTATCAACTCAAGAAAGTGACCTGGGAGTTACTGTGGACAGCTCAATGAAGTTTGCTACTCAATGTGCAGGGGCAGCCAAAAAAGCAAACAAGATGTTAGGTTGCATAATGAATAAGATAAGAATAATAGCAAAAATATTTTGTCTTTATAGAAATAAATACTACAGCCTCATCTGGAATACTAGTCACCTCTTCTCAAAAGGTACATTGCAGAATCAGAGCAGCTTCAGTGATAGCTGATAAGAATGATTACGGGCACAGAAAATCTTTCGTATGAAGAGAAATGAAAACATCAGAATTATTCACTTTAGGAACAAGACAATAACGGCAACATGATAAAATAAATAATTCTATAAAGAACGGCAATGAATCTTACAGAGAAGGTGAATCTCCCTGTTCCATAATACAAGAACAAGGAGACACATTCAATGAAATTAAAAGGTGGGAAATGCAAAACAGGAAATACTTTTTTCACACATGTAATTAGACTCTGGAATGTATTGCCACCAGCTGTCATTGAGGCCAAGAATTTAGCAAGATTCCAAAAGCAATTTACATGTTTATGGATAACTATAATATCCACAGTAATAGTAGTTATTGTTCACAAAAAATTAAAATTGATATGAAATTTCATGCTTCAGGTTTTAAATCAGTCTCCAGCTATAAGGGATTCGGAGGCGACATATTGTGGCGAGTAGATTATCCCACATCTGCTTACTGTGGGGTTCTTTCATCTTCCTTTAACATATTTGATACTGGCCACAGGATACTGGGTAAGATGGTCTGATCCAGTATAGCAATTCCTATGTTCCTAATGTTTTGAGGAAACCAGAAGATGCCTACTTTCCTGCCACTCTGATCAACATGCTCCCATCCCCTAATAGAATGGGTAAGGGCACTTGTAAATTATCTATATCGACATACATATTTCAAACTCACATGTATCTATTGTGCATTCAAACTGTACTGTATCTCTTTCTGCTCATTTCATCTGATGTTTTCTTTGTTTTGCTTCAGTGCATACTGATACATTTTCCATCTGCATGTTACAGGAACTGTTTAATGAATCACATAGTTGAATGTGATGTTCTTGGAGGCAATACATTCTGTACTTTTTCACATGGAGAAATAGCATAATCAGCAAATTGAGTTTACTTCTTTCTATAGCTTAACATTAAAAATCAGAAAGTTTCTCATTTGACTTGTTTTTCCTCTGGTAAAGCCACCGGCATTATAAACAACTGATCCAAAGCAATGATAAGTGACTTCTCAATTAAGTCATTCACTAAAAATAGATAGGGTCACTAATTTTTATGTATTAATAAGGTTTCCGAGGTAACAGGATGTCAAAAGTTTCTCTTGAGTGAATTTGGTTATGCACATCAGTTACATAGCAGTAGTACACAAGGGAGTGATGTAGCCAGAATGATGTCTGACTGCCTTTGATTGCCTTAACCCGATGGATAAAGTCACTGTGCAGCTGAGTGAACTGACCTTTCAGTGTGAGATTGAACAAGACTTTAACACACTACTTTCACAACTGTAGCTGAGTGCTTTAACCACTCAAGGTGAACAATATGGCTCAAGTACAATTGATATAGCGCCTTCACAACTATATTACCAGTTCAAACTCAGTCAAGGGCAGTAACAGCCAAAAGCTATTACTATCTGATGATCTTCACATCAAAGACCTGTGCCACACAAAAGGGTCCGGACAATAATTCAGTATCCTGCACACTCAGTTCATCTTACTTTTTTTTCCTCTCTGATTAGGTTTTGAGATAAATATACACTGCCTTTGTCCTCTACATATCTTTTCTGGGTGGGGGAAAGAGACATCCATCTTCCAGGATGAAATTCCAGCAAAATTATTAAATTAACGTGTATTTTTGCAGTTATTTAAAAGATCCCTCAGTTCTTTTTATTACACTTACACACACACACACACACACACACACACACTTCATACAAATTTTCAAGACTATAATTTTCAAAATAGAAACCTAAAGTTAGGCTGGAAATTCATATTTAGGTACCTTCCTGATTTTAAGAAATGGTGAGCACTTAACAGCTCTCATTAGTCTCAAGAGCATAAGAATGCATGATATACCAAAATTAAAGGAAACTCTAACATAAAAATGGCCATTCTAGGTCAGACCAATGGCCTATCTAGCCAAGTCTCCTGTCTTCCAACAGTGGCCAATGTCAAGTGCTTCACAGGAAATGAATAGAACAGGCAGCCATCAAATAATCCATCCTGTTGGCCATCCCCAGCCTCTGGCAAACAGTAATCCCTGCCTATCCTGGTTAATAGCAATTGATGGAACTATTCTTCATGAACTTATCTAGTTCTTTTTAAAACCTCTTTATAGTCTTAGCCTTCTCAACATCCTCTGGCAAGGAGTTCTACTGGTCAACTGTGCATTGTGGAAAAAAAATACTTCCTTTTGTTTGTTTTAAACCTGCTGCCTATAAATTTCATTTGATGATCCCCATTTTTTTGTGTTAGGAGGAGTAAATAACATTTCCTTATTTACTTTCTCCACACCAGTCATGATTTTATAAACCTCTATCATATCCCCCCTTAGTCATCTCTTTTCCAATCTGAAAAGTCCCAGTCTTATTAATACCTCCTCATATGAAAGCTTTTCCATATCCCTAATCATTTTAATTGCTCTTTTCTGTACCTTTTCCAATAATTCCAGTATATCTTTTCTGAGATAGGTTGACCATATCTGCATGCAGTATGCAAGACGTGGGTGTACCATGGATTTATAAAGAGGCAATACAGTATTTTCTGTCTTATTATCTATCTCTTTTCTAATGATTACCAATATTTTGTTAGCTTTTTAGACTGCTGCTGCACATTGAGTGGATGTTTTTAGAGAACTAGCCACATGACTCCAAAATCTCTTTCTTGAGTGCTAACAGCTAATTTAGATCCCACCATTTTATATATATAGTTGGGATTATGTTTTCCAATGGGCATTATTTTGCATTTATTAAAATTGAATTTCATCCATCATTTTGTTGCCCAGTCACCCTGTTTTGTGATTCCCTTTGTAACTCTTCATTGTCTGCTTTGGATTTACTATCGTGTATCATCTGCAAATTTTGCCACCTCACTATTTATCCCTTTATGAATATAGTGAACAGTACTGGTCCCAGTACAGACCCCTGGGGGACACCACTATTTACCTCTCTGCATTCTGAAAACTGACCATTTATTCCTGACAATTCCTTTGTTTCCCTTCTTTTAAACTCTAAATGAGATTATCCTCATTTAGAGTTTAAATTTCGTGTGCTATTTGGATTCAAGTCATACACAAATGACAAATGTTAATCTTATAATGATTAATCAACCCTACCTTACTAATTACTTATTTTAAAATAAATATTGGTTTACATACAGACCCTTCGCTGAAGCTCTTACATTCCTACAGTAGTTTCTGCTTGCCAGGGTAAAGATCTAACCTTTTACTACTGTAAATTATGCAGAATCGGTCACTGAACTGAATGACTAATATGTTCACACATGTCCCATAAGTAGACATAATATGTACATTAGTCATGTTGCTGGAAGTCCTTATAATCTCTATTATTTCTCAGTTATAATGACAGGGAATGAGCTATCTATCCTTGATGGATAAGCTAAAATTTAAAACATGAAAATTCTAACCTACACATTTTCTCTTACCCAAAAAAGAAAAGTTTTTTTTATTTAAAGAAAATGTCAGTATTTTGACCCATATTTTTCATGCACCAGTTAACTAGAAAATTACAGAACCTGAAGAGCTCAGATAAAATGTATCAAGGGGATTAAAACAACACATGCCTCCTCCCGCCAATAGCTGTGGGATGCTACTGGAATGTGAATTAAGGACTCTCAAGCCTTTGAAAAATGAGGACCTCTGAAATTTTAATTTTGTTAACTAATCATTAGAGAACTGGAAATTACTGTGTTTCTGACTGTTAGATAGGTAGCTGCCTGCATAAAGCACATTCTTAATTTTGTGCAAGCTGGCCTATTTCCCAGCAGTATATTGATTTGTGGGACCACTACTTATAGCACCTACAGCATAATTAAATATTAAGTCCCTCTTTGATGTATGCAAATTCCAACTAAGAGGATTACTAGACATATTGAGGGTGGCTTTCACACATTTTCTGGTAATTGAACATTGCAATATCATTAAACTTATCTTTACTCAATAAGAATCCACATCCATCCTTGGCATTATCTGGTGTCCCTTCAGGTACTAGAGAGGGACTGGGGAAAGGAAGGGACATTAAAAAGGGATTAAAAAAAAATCAAAAAAGGATAAAACAATTTTTTGAAATAATGTGCTACAACTACAAATCAAATTAAGATATTTTCTAACTATTGAAGGAGCATGCACCCCAAGTCTGCAATGATTTAAATGTCAACTATTACAGAAGTCTCAGAAATACAACTCTATCTGCAAGTCCCAAGGTGAAATAGAGATAGCAATTTTTCACTGACATCTCAAAGGGCTTTACTATTTCAGCACTATTTTGTCCACTCTATTCACTAGGTAAGGAAGGGCCACCTTATATACGAGAGGGGATAGTCTTGTTAAACAGCAGGTAGAATAGCTGAAAGGAGGTAAGAAAGCAGCATGGCATAGCAGTTTGGGCCTAACTCTGGAAGTCAGAAGTTCTATTCCGGACTCTACCACAAGCTCATTGTATGACCTTGGATACGTCACTTAATCTTTGTGCCTCAATTTCTCCATCTGTAAAACTGGAACAGTCATTCTAAAATGTCGTTTGAGATCTCTGAATAAAATGTAAGCGTGAAGTGTTATCACAGGGCAACAGAAATGTGGTAATTTATGCTTTGCTTATCTACGCACCCCATACCTCACATACAAACCCAGTGCTCTCTTCTCAATTCTCAGCAACAGATGTAACTGCTGAGCTCTGTAGTTTGCACTTCTATATTTCTAAGATGGTATTTTACTAGTTTACATGAAATACCGTGACAAGTAACTAATACAACATTTGCCATATACATGGATGCAGTACAGTCTGTGATAAACTTACCTTGCTTTTCATTATTATGGTTCATTGTTATTGCTAGTCTGCAAAATGTAATAACTCAAGGGATATCCCAATTATCAGTGTGGATTCATTTAATTTGTGAAGCCTCAGGAACTAAAAACCAGGCTTAATAAACCTTATGGTGTCTCCATTGCCTTTTTCAAATGCAGCAGCTCACTCAGTACCATATTCTGGGTTTCTCACCAACCCATGACAATACATGCACACAAAATGGAAATAAATAGCCTAAGCACAAGTTGATTACATTGTTTTCTTTACAATGGTTAAAAAAAAAAAAAAGAACTTCAACTGGTACCTGCTAGACATACCACCCTGTCACTTTGGAATCATTTAGATTAGTTACTCAGCTTAAAGGACCCCAAAACTCACCAGAAACAAATCTTTGGGCTCGCTGGATGATCCAAATGTGTGCATTATTGCATCCACATTGCAATGACATGAATACTAAAACTTGTTAAAATTATACTAAATTATACTTTGTTGTACTATGTATCAGGAATGAGAAAATCCAAAAGAATAGCTATAGGTTATGTCAAGTATAAAAACTGTTTTTATAACTTTAAAAAGCAAAACCCATAGCTTATTAGTTCTAAAGGATTTCAGCTAAATGGGTACAGAGAACACACTTGGCTGTTTGTTACAAGATGATTACCAGACTCTTTCTTAATTATGCCTTGGCTTGCTCATCAGCTGAAGAGAAAAACACTGACGGCACAGTTGAATTGTCTTGTGCTATGAGTGATGTATCTGACCTGTAGCAGCATTCTTGCAAGATAATCTTCTATGCCTCCTCTTCCCCATTCTAATAGTACCTAGCTACAAAGCTCAACATTTTAGAGAGCAGAAAAACACCACATACTACAGACAGTTCTTTATTTCTCCTTGCTGCTATCTGAATGTGACCGTTCTGAGATGAGAACAAGAATGGTGCATGTTCCTCTTTCTCCCAAGAAACAAATCGACATGTCGTTTTTAAAACGGAAGGAAGCGCAGACAGTTCCATCTCCTACTAGTGTCTTGTATACTTGTGTTACACAGTTCTTATGAAAGGTAGGGTGTTGTCTTCAGTCACACAGCTAACATCCTCTTAGATCTCACAAGCTCAGCAGGATTTGGCATAGACCACTATTTGGATGGGAGACCACTAAAATATACAACTACAGGTGTGAGAAGGAAATAGCTAACCAATGTCCAAACACAAAATTAGAGGGAAACATACTACTGGACATGATCTCTTTCATCTGAGAGGAAGAGCACCTGCAAGAGTCTCAAGACAGATGGGAGCAGGAGTGTTAACTCTAACACACGACTAAAATCTCTCCCGGGTATTAAATCTCTTCCCTCAGTTTCATATGGATATTTACTTTTTCTGCACAGATTCAGCGGCAGTCCATGGGAGATATGCAAATGACGTAAATCACCTGCGTATCTCCCGTCGACTTTGCTGCATCTGTTCCGGGCGCCATCCACACTGCACTGCGCCGATGGGAACAGCATTCCGTTTGACGCAGCGCTACACCACTTATTGGGGTGGTTTTCCTACGTCGATTTCTGGATCGACTGAGTGGGTCTACACAGACAGCTCATTCAATCCAGGGACATCGAACTGACAGCAGCGAATTTGCTGCCATCAGTATAGACCCAGCCTGTATGTGTTATTAAAGTAGCTACTGTGTTTTCCCCCAGATATTGATCAGTTTCTGTTCTGTTCTAACAACATAGTTAAACTGTAAAGCTATATACAGTCAGGATTTTTAGATTGGTAGGAGATAACTTCTATTAATTCTACTAACTACAAATCAAAATTGTGAAGGCCTCTGCCAAATACCGTTGCCTTTGTGTTCTTCTTCTACAGATAGGATTTCCAGAGATTATTTACATGTGATTCATCATGTATTTTTCAAGACCCTTTGTTGGACAAAATTGTAATGTCTTTGAGGCAGGAAAACACAGTATTAGAATTACAGGTGAAAAGAAGAGAAATGTTGCCAAGGGATACTTTGTACTAACAACAAAAACAGCTCAGGGTCAAGAACCTTCTTGCATGGCATGTGTTTAAAGCATTTTTGAAGTGTTAAGTGCCAGAAGTACAGCAAGTGCATTGGACCGGTATACTTTAAGGAGTTGCGTGATAACCCAAAGGAGTTAAACAAACCAAACAAAAACCACCCATCTTTGCTAACTGGGTCAGAATTAAAGCTCTTGCTATTTATTTTACATGATCAGTAGCTTTTTTTAATGAGTTAACATTTTCTAGCAAGTAGGGAAACATGTTCTGTGCTGCTTCCATGAGGACTTTAAGGTAATTATAGGGAGATGATAATGGAAGATGGGTGAATAGTAGTTCTTTGCTGCTAAATAATTCTGCCTTGTAGCAAATGATGCCTACAGGTTTCAAAACAGGAGAAGGTCAAAGGACAGAGCTGAGATGTAAAAAGGATGGTCTTGCAGATTTAAAACATGAACCTCTAAGAGAAATGCCTTGGTACTAAGCACTTCAGGTACAGATAGTCACTGAAAAAATTAGCTTGTTTTAAAATCTATATTTTAACATGGATAACCAACAAAAACCTTATTCATGGGCTAAAAACTAGAACAGACTGGTGGCTATACCACATAGCAGGTATTGTAAAGTTTCAGGGAAACAAGAAACAGCCTTTATATGATTGTTGTCCAGCATCTCAATCTGTAATCACCATGCACTCCTTAGAAGTTACTCCATTCATGTGCGGTTAGTAGTGCCAAATGCTACCACTGCCTAGAACACCAGGTACAAGGCAAAATGTGATCAAGATTGGAATGGAAGCAATTTAGAGAAAACGTTTCCCAAGAACTAACACTGCACGCTGCATTGTTTTCAAGAACATTTAAGTGGGTAGCAATGAGATGCTGTTCCTGCTTTGATGGTGGTCATGAATTCCTCTAGTCTGCTCAATGGACAACAATGCACCCGTGGATGACTTAACAGTGGAAATCTGGGATTTTACATGGGAAAAGGGCAGCCTAGAATGAACAAATAACTGAAATGCAAAAGACCTTCAAATTGACTGAACTCCATGCTTTGTTACTTTGACTTGGGGAGAATCTATCTGATGGACATCACTAGAGTTGGATGGGAAAGCTTGCATATATGTGCTGAGAAATGCCACCATTAAAGCAGAACTCCTTCCAATAACAATTCACAAACAAGAATATTTGACACAAGTGGGCTTCAACTAATGCAAAGATTTTTAACTTACAACAAACAAGTAGAGTAATAGGATTTTCAGAGGATTTCATATGGTTGAGGAAATACTATATATGCACACGTACAGCTGACACAGACCTATATACTATAAATATAATTGAGGTTAAGCCCAAATGCAATAGACGCTTTCCAAGCAGACATAAAGAAACAGTCACTGCACCAAAGAGCTTACATTTAAAAAAAAATGACAAAAGGAAACCTAATTAAATAAAAAAAGAAGCCACCGACAGGTGAGGATATATATAGGGTAAGGAATGTAAATATTTATATTTATAGGATTTAATTCAGAAATGTTAATTTGGACAAGTATTCTAACACTACAAAAAACACAGTAATCAAAAAGAAAAGTTAGTGGGTCATAGCCAATTAGCAGGTTTTTAGGTGTGGCTGGACAAAGCCCTGGCTGAGATGATTTAGCTGGGTTAGGTCTAAAAGACCACTTGAGGTCTGTTCCAAACCTAATCTTCTAAGATTCTGTGAAAGGGCAAAGCCACTGAAATGGAGCAGCACTATAGTAGTCAGACATCAGAAGCAAGAATGGAGTGACATTTTGTCTACTGATTATGCTGTCCATCGTTTCTTCAACATCATGGAGATAAACACTTCAGAAGTGCCACAGATACAAAGGCATTTAGCTACTGTGCTGTAGGTGGACTTTAATGTGTTTGCAGCTATTCCTATTGGTCCACTGTGTTGCTTCCCTTTTAAAAATATCTTTTTATTGGGATATTTATTGCATTAAGCTTTATGTTGCCCACATTTCACCAACATTTTTCCTTACAGACTCAGATTTTAAGGCCAGAAGGGACCATCATGATCATCTAGTCTGACTTCCTGCACACTTCAGCCCATAAAATCTCACCCACCCACTCCTGTAATAGACTCATAACTTCTGAAGTCCTCAAATCATGGTTAAAAGTCTTCAAGTTACAGTGAATCCATCATTTACACTAGTTTACACCTGCAAGTGATCCATGCCTCATTCTACAAAGGAAAGCGAAAAAGCCCTAGGGTCTCTACCAATCTGACCAGAGGAAAATTTCTTCCCAACCCCAATAAGCGAACAATTAGACCAGGGGCGGGCAATAATTTTCACAGAGGGGCCACTCCATGAATTTTGGTATGTTGTCACGGGCCACACATTTCTGTGTAGCTGGGAGCGGGATCCAGAAGGGAGGCGAGGGGCTGTAGCCCGCCTCCCAGCTGTGTGCCTGGACAGGCAGCACCAGAGTCCCACTGGTTAGTGCTGGGACTGGCGGGGAGGCGAGGCTGGGAATGGGCAAAAGGCGAGTGGCTACCAGGCAAGAGGCAGGTGGCTGTAGCCCACCTCCCAGCTAGGAGCAGGCACCAGCTGGGAGGTGAGCAGCTGCAGCCCACCTCCAGGTTGTGCGCCAGACCTGGCAGGAGCCCGCATCCTGCCTAGGGACATCCCTGATTACTGGGAATCATGGTGGGCCGGACCAGAATGTTAAACGGGCCAGATCCGGCCCACAGGCTGTATTTTGCCCACCCCTGAGTTAGACCCTGAACATGTGGAAAAGACCACCCCCCCCAACTAGACACCAGGAAAGAATTCTCTGTTGTAACTCAGAGACCTTCCCATCTAGTGTCCCATCACCAGCCGTTGGAGATATTTCCATCTGAGGATCTCAAAGTCATATATGAATACAATATTAATTAATCCCTCATATTACACCTTTGTGAAGTTAGGCTTACAAGCTCTCTTCTACAGATAGTTCACATGAATCACAGACAAGTTAGATTTTATGTGAAAGGGTCTGGAAGAGAACCTAAACGCCACATTCACAATCCCTGCTCTAACCACTAGAATACACACCAGAGTAGGTGACAGAGGGAACTGGGAAAAGTGACAGAATGGGAAAGAAAAAATAAATACCAGAGGGTATGGGAGGCGAGGGAGAGAAGAAAACAGAGGCACTGGGGCATGCTTCTGTTTGGTACCAAGTGGCCTTGGTTGCCACTGAAGTGAGGAGGGTAGAAAAAGGGCTACTTCATTTGCTGACAGCATGCATATGTAAATGCCTAAACAGTTCATATTACAAAACTGACAATAAAGTTCCATCATACAGTTTTTAAAGAGAAATACAGTAATATGCTATCACTTAAGAGTAAGAAGAAATGATCCCACCTTTGTCTCAGGCCAACAAGCTTTGAGAACTGTTTGAGTTCTGAAGAACACAAGAAGCCTGCTATCCTCATCACTGAGATGAAATGCTTGCTCCATAATCTGTAGCACCTTAATGCGAGGCTTCACTGGCAAGGAATCATTACCACAGAAAGGTCTCAACCACTCCAAAAGATCATCTGTAGAAACTAGTTTCTCCCTGCAATACAAATAAAATGGTTCATCTTTAATTAATATTTAGTAATTTCAATCCAAATTCTAAAGACATTATAATTCATAGTCATATAAGAAATATGTCCTTTGTTTAGTTGTGAACAACTATAATGGGAGCATTGTAAATTCTTCTTTCTAATCCTGATTGTGGCAAAAGTTGCTGGGACCTCTGTGAACACAACCAGATTGATTCAGTGCTTCTGAATTGCATTGTGAAGTATTGTGTGCACTGTCTTCTGTATTCTTGATTATGTTATCTGGTTAGATATTTAGCTACCTTGAAAAAGAGACTATGTTAATATGTGGAATTTAATGTACTCTGCTGTTTTATGAACCTGAAAAAAAATAAAGGAATTGTCAAATGATATTAATTGCTTGCCAACTTCACTATCATGCCATTATGATTTTAAGAACTAACACTACAAGATCAGCCAAAAGATATATATGTGTACGCACAGACACAGAGGAGTGATCTATGATGAGTGACAAAATAGATGATCATGGATTAGGAGAAGAAATGATCATGTTCAGAAATGAAACTTGTTGGGAAGAGAATTCATATACATCCATCATGCAAACATCAAATGAAACATACATCTACTACATTGTATCTATTTAAACAGATACACCCTCGCTTAAAAATCCATTTTAAGTTTTTCAAATTTTCCTACACTAATCAATTTTAAGAATGACCAGAGAGGAATCATGAAGCAGCAGCTATATATAAAACACTTATTTTCTAAACCATAACAGTTTACTCAGGGAATATTATGTCTTCCTAGCATACAGAAAGCAAAACCCATTCCAATATTTAACATAATGTGAACTACAGAGAAATAAAACTTCTCAAGCATGTACAAATCTCATGAAGGAATTGTTTTTTCATTATTCCATTCCAAAATGAGGCCATTCCAGTAGATGTAATACAAAATGTAAAAGAAAACAGATAATAAGGGACACACATAATACTCTGATTTGAACATTAGCGATCAGAGTCTATGAAATAATTTCTAATCATTTTGATAATTTGGGGATTTTATGATATTAAAATAATTATATTGTAAATAAATATAATCATAAAAGCAACATTCAGGACTCTGTGCTTCCCTTAACTTCTGAAAGTGTATTCTCAACTTTGTCCATGGGATGTTAGCCAAGTTGCACAGCTATGAACTGAGCTGAAGAATATATGTATAAAGATGCTTATTTTGAATTCACACAGTATTCAAAGAGGTATTTGTTAAAAATGTGACATGATGAATAATCATAAACGTTCAAGATATATCAAAGTATGTAACAGTTCTAGGTATGAAATTACTTTTTTTTTAAAAAAAAAGCATATTTACAGATCAACAGAGTGCACAGTTCCTGTTCAATATCTTCACAAATGATTTAGATAATTCCATAGAGAGTACACTTATAAAGTTAGCAGACAATATCAAGATGGGAATGGTTGCAAGTGCTTTTCAGGATAGGATTAAAATTCAAAATAATCTGGACAAACTGGAGAAATGGTCTGAAGTAAATAGAATGAGATTCAATAAGGACAAATGCAAAGTACTACACTTAGAAAGGAACAATCAATTGCAGACATGTAAAATGGGAAATAACTGCCTAAGGAGGAGCACTACGGAAAGGGATCTGGGAGATATAGTGGATCTAAATATGAGTCAACAGTGTAGCACTATTCCAAAAAAAAAGCAAACATTGTTCTGGGATTTATTAGCAGGAGTGTTGTAAGCAAGACATGAGAAGTAATTCCTCCACTCTACTCTGTGTTGAGAAGGCATCAGCTGCAGTACTGTGTCCAGTTCTGGTCACCCCATTGCAGAAAAGATGTGGACAAATTGGAGAAAGTCCAGAGGCGAGCAACAAAAATGATTAAAGGTCTAGAAAACAGGACCAATGAGAAAAGATTGAAAACATTGTGCTTGTTTAATCTGGAGGAGAGGAGAGGAGACTGAGGGGGGACATGATAGCAGTTTTCAAGTAAATCAAAGTTTGTTATAAGGAGGAGGGTGAAAAATTGTTCTTGTTAATCTCTGAGGATAGGACAAGAAGCAAGGGGCTTAAATTGAAGTAATGGAAGTTTAGGTTTCACATTAGGAAAAACTTCCTAACTGTCAAGGTAGTTTGGCACTGGAACAAACTGGCTAGTGGGGGGTTATGAAATCTCTGTCATCAGAGGTTTTTAAAAACAGGTGAGACAAATACCTGTCAGGAGTGGTCTACTTATTACTTAGTCCTGCCCTGAGTGCCGGGGACTAGTCTAGATGAACTACTTCCAGTGCTACACTTCTATGACTTTATGGTTCTATGTTAGAGTCATAAGAGTGGCACAAATTGAACCACAGAATCATAGAAATATGGGACTGGACAGGACCTCAATAAATCATCTAATCCAGCCCCTGCACTGTGGCAGGACTAAGCATTATCTAGATCACCCCTGAAAAGTGTTTGAAGTAACATTTAGTAACATCAATAGCCACGACCAGGTACAACCATGATATTGGCTGTATCCTCACTCCTTCACAACCACTATTGAAACCATTTCAGATAGGGGTTTATGGGTGCATTTGTCTCATTTTGTCAGTGGGGTTTGGGTTACTGGATTCACTACCCAAGCTGCAGGCTGCGTTTGGACTCTAGGTACCTAGAGCATGCCAGCAGGTCCTCATGGGGCAGTTAAGAGTACAACACACAGCTTGTGGTTTGAGCAGTGAATCCAATTTTGCCCATGCAAAATTGCCATACTTACATCCTATCAGAGTGAGCCACACTGTGCAGGATGTGCGTATACCAGGGGAGGTGGGGCACCTCCAGAAATCTCTCTTATGTGTCACCCGACCTCCCTGGGAAGGAAGGGAGTCACTGGGTCCAGACTGCCTAGCTCCGGGAGTGGAGTGGCTGGCTGGGCTGAAAAGGGCATTAGGTAGGTTTGGGAGAGCAGTGAAAGGGAAGGGGGCTAAGGAATAGAGGGATGGGGATGAACAGGACTGCTCGGTGAGGTGAGTGGAGATGAGAGGGGGATATAGGAGGTTTTGGAGGAAAAGCAGGTAGCTGTTGGGCTTGGGGACACAAAGCACCATGGCCAGGTGGTGGCGGCACTGGAATAGGTGGACAGTACTCACTGGTAGTACAGGTGGCTGCTGGGCACGTCTCAGATCCAGAGGCACTCGCATGGCCTGGACAGAACGGGTACCAGCGTCCATGCTGGAGGTGAAGGGGACCAGTGCTCTCAGCCTAGCCCTCTGCTCTCTGCGGTGATAGTGCTGGCAACAGCCATGCATTTGCGCCCCATGAAGGTGCATTGGCTTGGGACAGGCTCACCTTGCCAGGGGATCTCACCAATGTAACGCCTCCCCCAGCCTAGATGACAAAATGGTGTGCACCATGCATGACTTGCATGCAGCTGGATTGTGGGTGCCCTGCATTGGGACCCCAGTGGCGGACAAGTGTGCCGCTCTCAATGGTGATGGCACTGTGTTTATCAGACTCGAGTGGTGGGTGACACACAACACACACAATCTTTGCCGTTTTGAAATGTAATTGCAAAATTAGTAGATTTAAGCTGATTTAATAATTTTGTAATTATATTTAAAGATCAGGGGTTTTATGGAAAGTTGGGGTGGGTGGGTGTTGGCATCTCTGCCCCAACCAAAATACTAGATCACTAGCTCCCACTGGCTTACAAGAGGGAGGTAGGTTGAGAGATAATCTTTTAGGTAGGCCAGTCTGCAATTTAGGGCTTTACAGGTGAAAACTGGGGGCTAATGTGTAGTTTAGCACAAAGTAATTTTGTCATTGGTGGATAATTAAATCATTGATATGACACAAAAACCATAGAAACAGTCTTTTCAAATGGTGAAGATAAGATGTAGCAGCAATGACAGAATTCATTATGTTTTAAAAACAGCTAAGCATCATATAAAAATTAAACTGGAGAAAACACGGTTTAGAAATAATCCCTCATTCTTTTAAACATATTTTCAGTACATTTCTGGGTTCATTATTCCTAAAGGTATTTGCATAAAAGCTTCCCTTCTTTTTTGTTGGCCTCGGCTGCCCTGTTACAGACATCCATGTGCATTGCAAAATAGTTTTAACATGCTTCTTATTCATCTGAGCATGGCTTGAATTAGTGCTTCTGCTGTTTACTAAGCAGTAATGGATTCTTCTCATGCATTTCTACACTAAATTATATTAGATAAAATTTTTATGTTTTTGTAATCCTTTCATTTTGAAATATTTAAATTAGCCATTGTAATTATAATCAGCAAAGAGTCAATAAAATATTCTTCCAAGAGAATCTATAATTTTAGTCTAATCTATGGTTGTGAATGAACACCAATGTCTGTTCCTAGTGGGGGAGGAGATAATGCTTATGTGCCGGAGACACACAGCACAACCTTATTATAGAACCTACATCTAAAATGATCAAATTCTGTTAAGTATCCATTTACTCTTTCAGCTAGTTTTCAATTCATTTGAGAGCATTCACCTCTAAATTACTTTGAATTATTTTTTCAAACGAGATTGAAACACTGTCAATTACTTTAGTAAATCCAACACATATCTAGGGGTTGCCACCCATCCTGTTTTCACCTGGAGAGTTTGGGTTTTGGTTTGTGTGTCTGGGTGCCATTTGACAAGCTCTGATGTCTGGTATTTTTAATCTGTGGCAACCCTAAATGGAAGGAAGGAAGCAGCACAGCAGCCACCACCGTCTCTAAGGCCAGGCTACTCATGTGACTCACAGTGAGCCTTGGTATGCGGGAGTTGAGTCTTGGAGGCAAGAGGCAGAGAAAGGGATGGGGTAAGAGATGGGGCAGAGCCAGGGCCTTGGGGATCAGGTTATCAGCTATTAGAAAGGTGGCAACCCTGCATATATCACATCTACAGTATTGTGTTCCCTTCAATCTCAGCAGAATTCAAAACTAAGGTTGCAGAAACATCCCATTGCCTTTTTCTGATGCTTGACAAGAACCACTAATGTCAATTGCATAGTTTCTGAAGACTGGATCTTTCCTATAAGGTATTCAGTTTGGCATCAAACTTTTCCTCACTTTTAATATGCTCTTTGTATCTTAAAATGCATTTACAGATAGATATGTAGGCTAAAAATATATGGCGGTAGCACAGATGAACAGGCAAGGGCTACGATACAATTTGTTTTGGTACACTGTTATGCACAGTTTGGTGCACAGTCAGTTAGCATCACAATGTTGTATCCAAACAGAATACAAAGATTGTGTTGTAGAATATTATCTCTAGACGAAGAGACACGCAGTCGATGTAGCATTGTCACCTGTAAGTCATCTGTAAATGGCAGATATTGTATGGATTGTTTAGGGTTAGGGTAAATGGATGGTTGGAGCAGAGTCTATCTATATAGATAAGAAGTTGGCACCATGTTTGGGTGCACTGCTGATTTTAGCTTTGGGTCACTGAGGTTGACCCTTGTAAGTGGAGTATTGGCTACAGCCCAGCAATCCTTAAATAGAACTTGGGAGTGTAAAAATCCAGCTGTGATTAATTCCATCTGTGATTTATTGGATTTTTTTTTGTTCTAGAATATTGCTTTTTATTTTTTTGTATTCTAATTGTACCTCAAATACAAGGTTTTCTTAAATGAGCACTGGCATGGTTATGCATTTTCTGGCAGCTGTTAATATTCTGAATAGTGTTTACTTTTTGTTGTAAAGGTTTGAGGGAATGCCCTCAAGAAAACAATACAGTGGGACACAAAGATTTCATTTACCTTTTTAAATATCAGTTCAAGTGGTACTCTTCATTATGCAATAAGAAAAGCACATGGGACATAAGCTGAGAGAAGTAATGTTTTATCTACTGGTAAATATACCTATGTCTAGGTTGGGTTTTTATTGACCAGCTGTCAAATGTTTTCTTTAAACTTTCATTTTTGGCTCTGCGGAGAAACCCAAAATGGATGTAATGTTCATAGTGGATGAACTGTCCACAATTGTTAGCAAGTTTTGGATGACACTAAGCTGGGGGGAGTGGTAGATACACTGGAGGGTAGCGATAGGATACAGCGTGACCTAGTCAAATTGGAGGATTGCGCCAAAAGAAATCTGAAGAGGTTCAACAAGGACGAGTGCAGTCCTGTTCTTAGGATGGAAGAATCTCATGCTTTGCAACAGACTGGGGATCCACTGGCTAGGGAGCAGTTCTGCAGAAAAGGACCTGGGGATTATAGTGGACAAGAAGCTGAATATGAAACAACAGTGACCCCTTGTTGCCAAGAAGGCTAATGGTATATTGGGCTGTATTAGTAGGAGCAATGCCAGGAGATCAAGGAAAGTGATTATTCCCCTCTATTTGGCATTGGTGAGGCCTCATTTGGAGTACTGTGTCCCAGTTTTGGGCCTCCACTACGGAAAGAATGTGGACAAATTAGAGAGTCCAGCAGAGGGCAACAAAAACTATTAAGAGGCTGGACCATATGACTTATTAGGAGAGGCTGAGGGAACTAGGCTTGTTTAGTCTGAAGAAGAGAAGAATGAGAGGGGATTTGATAGCAGCCTTCAGCTACGTAGAAGGGGGATTCCAGGGAGGATAGAACTAGGCTGTTCTCAGTGGTAGTAGATGAGAGAACTAGGAGCAGTGATGTCAAGTTGCAGTGGGGGAGGTCTAGGCTGGATATTCGGAAAAAGTTTTTCACTAGGAGGGTGGTGAAGCACTGGAATGGGTTACCGAGGCAGGTGGTGGAATCTCCATCCTTAGAGGTTTTTAAAGTGCAGCTTGACAAAGCCCTGGCTGGGATGGTTTAGTTGAGGTTGATCCTGCTTTCAGCAGGGAGTTGGACTAGATGACCTCCTGAGGTCCCTTCCAACCCTAATCTTCTATTATTCTAATTGGCGGAGTCACCCTGCTACCATGCTCCAGAAGTTCTGTAGCACACTTTGCTTGCGGCACACTAATTTTTAGATATGTTGTTAGGACAGATACATTATTAGATTCTGATGTCTGTTTGGAAACAGTTTAGAAATTAAAGTGTATTTTTAAACCTTAGGGGCAAGGTTTGCAAAAACTTTCAATGGAATTGGGTGCCTTCATTTAAAAAAAAAATCTCAGTGGGGTACAGGATTTGGGCGTTGTAGAAATTGTAAAGGGTACTGACCTCAGTGGAACAAGTAGATTAGGATGGCTGCTCTATTTATAACCAGGTCTTAATTCACAGTCCAAACTCTAACCAGATATTGTGGGTGGGCTCTCCGCCCCACTATCATTCAGGGAAATTCCAGAGGACCAGTTCCTTGGTTTCAATCCTATCCTGCAGAAGTTTATATTTAATTCTGCTCTTTCTACTCACAATAAATCTGGAAATATTTGAGTACAAACAAAGAAAACTGCTATTGGAGGTATTGGAATGGGAAGAGGTATCTTAGAAGCACATTCATTTAATGACCCAACCTCTGCCTGGCAGTATAATAGGCAATGCTGACCAGATAACTTATTTTTTAACATTTAAATTTGGACAAATAATTTGAGGAAATTTATCATATAAGAATTACATATGAATGTGTGTTATTACCCCAAAGTATTAGTTCAATATAGTGGATTACATCCCAACAGAGTAAGATGCTAGACTTTCT